>JANPWN010000887.1:0-33058 GCA_027406425.1 Blastocystis sp. subtype 8 | reverse complement strand
CTTATTGTAAAGCCTGTTATGCAAGACTCCCTGTCTTCAAGTTGGACAAGGCATAGTATAGATTCTAGTATGTTAGTTGTTTGTTAATAGGATTACATGTGTTATGATAATCAAATAGTATCACTGAACAGTTTTCTGAGTTCATTCTTTTGTTACTTAAGGTTATATTATGCATATCCGTTTTTTCCCAGCTGTGAAGGAGATTGACATCAAGATGGCTGACAAAATGACAGTAGTTATTGTGATTCTACCTTACATCTTAGGGTACAGATATCCTCAAAACGATTCATGATCGTCTGAATCTGGAAATAAATCTCCTTTCCATTGTAATGGTGTTGTTCTGGTTTGAGCTTTAGCTCTTTGAGGGTTCTCTTGTTGGTCCATACGAAACACCATCACACTACAATGCTACTGATAATGACGAACTGTTCTGCTTCATTGCTGTTGAAGAGAATTCTCAGGTTATTATTAGCGGTTCTTCTTCTTCCAAGAAGACGACATTTGAGACTAGTTCCAAGGTGCCCCTTTCTCAGAGAGTCTCTGTTCCCGCAATTGTGCAACGCCCTCTTCCTTCTCCTGTTCCAAAGCCTCTGACAGATTCGGAGTACGCTTCTAAGGAGATATCAACGGGAAAGTATCGTGAACCGTTGACAGAAGTTGCTAATCATCCTTCTCTAAGAAGAGTGTTTATGAAAAATTTACAGGACATAGATGGCAGACTGTTTGGAGTATAGTTATGGTTATAGCATGAACTGTAGATCTTTAATCGAAATCCTTCGATGCTTGACCAGTTTATTAGAGAGGTATCAACAACTGCTGTAGGAACGTAAGGATCTGTGGGTTTAGTCCATTGTAGTGAGCCTGCTGCCTTTCATTTGTTGACGCCCAAGAACAACGAAGATATTATGACAATTATGGAGATTTTGGGCACGGACATTGATCAAGCCATGGAACACTATATAAACAGTAATATGGACTTGGAGCGGTGGTCCCAGAGCTTCTTCGACTAAAGTGTTTCTTTTCCTATTCGGAGTTATGTTTGTTTCTACAGAAGAGTCTTTATAGAGAAATAATTCGAGTGGTCCGTGATACTCCACTGGCCTAATGGATAAGGCGTTTGCCTCCTAAGCAGAAGATTCTGAGTTCGAGTCTCAGGTGGGGTGCATTTTTCTAATGAGGGTGGTGCGTCCTTTTTGTTTTCTACTCCTCTTTTCAGCTTTCTTTTTATTCGTTTCATCATGGGTAACAAAATTTCGAGTAGAAAAGGTAATTTTGTCATCCTGTACCGATACGGATTTTGATGGTTTCTATGTGTTGTAATATTCATCTTTTAATAATAATGAGAACAAAACAGACTGACCAGGAAAAGGAATATACTAAAGCAAGTAATCCTTATAAAGATGAGTCTATATTCGCAAACCAACTCTTTCGGTCTGTACGTTTTACATTATATCCACGGGAGAATGGACTGATTCAGAAGAAAGGCGAAAGTACATTCATTGGTATTGACAAGAGGACCAATGCCCGTATTCAGATTAGTGGGAGTAAGGAGGATGAGTCTTCTCTTTTCTGTCTATTAAGGAAATCGGTCAGGATTCCATTCGTAAATCGTGTGTATAAGGATGTTAAGGTCGATTGTACTAAATAGACGAGATATGATATGTAGCATCTTCTCTTGCTCCAGGTCAGTTGTATTTTACCTACACTCCAGTAACTGCTATGATAGCTATAGTTTTGGTAGTTATTTGGTTCATTCTGTGGAATTATAAAGTTGATGTCACACGTGTTGCATCGAGTTATGCTTCTGTTGTTCGGCAAGGAGAGGTCTGGAGGATTCTGTCGTCTTCATTGAGTCATCTGGGGATTCTTCATTTGGCAATGAATGTTAGTAGTCTTCTTAGCTTGTCATCAATTGAAATCCAGTGGGGTAGCATTCAGTATCTTAGGTATATATTAGGTCATCTTTTCATTTTAGTGTGTCAGTATGGTTGATGGTATTCACAGAGATTCTTCTGATGGCTTTATACGCTATATTGATTCGATTTGGTTATTCAAAGTGGGTGTAATTGTTCCACTTTATTGTTAGATTAGTGGATCTATGGGGTATTGGCTATTCTTGTGTTCTCTTTGCACTTATGACTGTAAATATTCTAACAGATTATTCACAATGTCCTGTTAACTTCTTCGGTATCTGCTTCTCTACCTATCATTTTCCCATTCCCTTTACAAAGATTAGTATCCCGTTCAATTACTTCCCATTTATCCAACTTATTCTTATGAAAGTACTGATCCCTGACTCATCTTTGTTAGGTCATCTTTCTGGTATCTTGTTGGGGTAACTCTATAGTATGGTTGAGATATAGACTCCTCCTTTCCACAGGAATTGCTAATTTTATCAGTCCTATAACATGTCTGTGTGCTATAGAAACTGCATATCTTCTCTATCATCGATACATGAAGACTCGATCTTCATCTGATGTCGAAGCAAGTCCCATAAACCATATGGTGAATTCAGATACAAATGCAAAGTACACAATTGTCCACAATATCTCCTTCTTCACTCTGTTGGGAGTGAGAATTGAATTCAAATATGATGATTAGTCTTCACTTGGTATTCTTATTTTATCTATTTCTCAAGAAGTGCAAGTGGATATTATAGCAATGTCTTTTTCAGGTTTATTAGGACTTTTCATTTGTGTGTGCATTAAGCATTGTAACGATTAAAATACTGACTTACAGATAGACACAAGAGCTGGACAGCTTCCAGGACTGCTTATTCTCCATTTAGTCCTCATGCTTGTGAATGTTGTTTCCTGTGTCTTCCGGTTCATATTCAACTATTCTGCAGTATTCGAAGAACCTTTTCTTTCCAGATATACTAAAGCAGTAGTGATTATGCTACTTGTCTTGTCAGTTTCTGTTATTTCTCTGCTGGACACGATGAGCAATTTGTAGGTGCATCAAGCATAGTTTATTTGTAGATCTTCATCGTATCCTGAGTGGTTTAACAGAATAATTAGTTTCCGTACTAAAATCATTTGAGTACTCATAAATAGTGCTAGAACAGTCTAAGAGTAACCATAAGTATGTAATCAATGGTTTCGTATTCCATAACAAAATGAAACGATATGATGCACTTTCTGGAACTCAATAGAATTATCTGTTGTGAATCCCATTTGTTTTTTTCGAAAATAACTCTTCTTATCTTTTCACAGGTCGACCTTATTGTCGGCATCACTTCTCTATTCCATCTTTCTTTTCTCCTGTGTACAACTAGTGTTCGATGTGACAAGAACGGTTGAAAAGATCGAAAGCAAGATAAATGTCAAATAAATGTCACAAATTCCAAATAACTGACTGGTTTCGGTGCTTTATATTCGGTCAATAATTGTGGCTAGTGACATTTATTCGAAGTGACTTTCTTAGAGTTCAGATTTTCAATACAAGAAAGTCGTTAATTGGTTTTATTTAAAATCTGTTTTTAGACTTTGTTGAGTTATTGAAATAATGACTAGATTTACTGAGTTGTAGACATTAGGTGATTTTTGTTGATTATCCTAGATTGATGCTTTTGCTGATGACTGTTATGGTCGTATCGGCTGAAGTGAATTCTGTCGTAGCTCATCCGTCTGCTGTCCTCTTTGACGACGATCGTTGTACTTCAGTAGCTTCTATGAGTTGGCTTCCAAGTGACGAACTCCGTCATTCCTGGGGTAGCCGGCCAAAGGGTTATGGAAAGTGGGGGTACACTGCCAATGTTCCTCCGTACATTCCGCCCTATCAGACAACAGGTCACCCTGCTGATGTATTTGACGGTGACCAGGATACAGGATTTGTCTGGAAGACTGCTTCCATTGCTAGTGAGAATTGTCCTGCTGATAGTGGCAATTGTCAGATTCTGACTATCAGTGGAGATGATATTGCTGCTTATAACCAGAAGGATGGTGGAAGAAGATGCTATGGTTGTCAAGGAGTATCTGCGTGCACAGATGTGGAGATGTCTGCACATCCTCTCTGCTCAACTGCTATGTGTGAGTATTGTGAGAATCTAAGTGCTTACATGATATTCGATACGCAGAACCCTGCTCTCATCCAAACAATTGCTGTGACTGTTCAGAACGAGCGTCGTTCTCCTCGTACAATTGTGGTGTATTATGCTCGCGACAGCATTGTTGGTCCTTTCTACGAATTCGCCACCTATAACATGTCTACTCTCGTTCCTGGAGAGGTGACCCTTGAGGCGTCGAACCATCAGCCTGTTGTATCTCGTTATTGGAAGATTGAGATTACTTCCAATTGGGGAGATCCCGAGA
The DNA here is from genome assembly GCA_027406425.1 of Blastocystis sp. subtype 8. Classification (NCBI taxonomy): domain Eukaryota; class Bigyra; order Opalinata; family Blastocystidae; genus Blastocystis; species Blastocystis sp. subtype 8. The sequence goes on along the minus strand of JANPWN010000887.1, from coordinate 28,745 downwards.
ATGTTGAGCTTCTTGAGTTGAAGTTCTATGGACAGGTACTCTCACAGTCTGTTGCTGCCAAGTGGGTCGATTCTGCTAGTTCTTGCAGTTCCCCTGCTCTCTCTGCTTCTGTCCTCAACTTTGGTTTTGCTACAGTCAGTGATAGCCAGCGCCAACTGGAGAATGGTGAGTTTAAGTTGGAGGTGGACGATGTACAGCTGGGTCCTTATACCATTACCGTTGAGGCTTCGAAGCTTCGTGATGATCTTTACGATGCTGGTTTCTCTGCTACTGTTACGAAGTATGTACTGGTTGAAGGAACGAAGACAGGAAAGGCCTTCCGTGTGTCCTTCTTCACTCCTGTGACCGAGGTGAATGTGTTGATACGTAATGCTCAGTCCATGATTACAGGTCTTATGCAGTTCCCGACGGATTTGTATACTTTGAATCAGTTCACGAAGGCTGATGAGCCCGAGGCTTATTGTTATAACACTGGAAAGGCAGTGATTCTGTCTACCTTTGCTTCTGTTCCTGAGAGTCACCAGGCTTCTCTCTGTCTGGGAGAGAGTAAGTCGGAGCAGAAGGAAACTGTCTATGGTCTGACTACTGTAGTACCCTCTCACGGTCCTATTGGAGGTGTAGTGATGTTGAATGCCACTGGAAACATTGCAGAGAATGTCCGTCTGGTTGTTGTTGATAGTTCAGTCTCTGCTTCTGAGGACTGTTTGGGTGCTACGTCTATTCTGACGGAACCGTTCTTTGTCTTTGACAATGGAACTGTCCGTATACCGATTGATGCTCCTGAGGCTGTGCCTGGAGCTCGTTTCTGTATGCAGTATGACAATGGTATTGCTGCTATTGTCCCTGCAGTATTCTTTGATGTTGAGGAGCCCATGATCACATCGATTGTGACTCCTAATTGTGGTTATGCTGCCATTGGTATGGAGTCTGTCTCCATTGTTGGCTCTGGTTTGGGTGTTGGTGATGAAGTGTTCTTCGCGAATGGAAACTGTGAAGAGATGGGAATGATTGCTGGTACTGGTGTTGTATCTGCTGCTGCGGACGGTGAGTACACTCTTGATACAACCTTTACTTCGGTGGGCATCTACCATGTGATTGCTAGGTTCAGTGGTTTATGCAGAGCCTTCCCTGAGGTAACTGTCACCATTTTCGAGATGACACCTACTTCTTCTCATTTGTATGAGAATTATCAGCAAACTCTTACTATTACTGGAACTCGCTTCACTTCCAACGATGCTATTTCGTTCACTAAGAATGGCGAGCAGCTCTCTATTCAGTCCTCTGTTGAAACTGTTACTTCCAACGGAGATCGTATTGTGTTCAGCTTCCTTGTTCAGAGCCCTGCTGAGGAGGGTGAGTACCATCTTCTCTATCACATGGCGAGTTGTGAGACTCCCTTCGATTTGAATCATATCTTCACCTTCCATACTGTGTCTGAGATGACAACAACTGTGGGAGAGAGTACAATTGTATTCAACACTGCTATCATAAACACACTGACCTCTGTAACATTGAAGGGTCTTGGATTCAGTGCTATGGATTCCGCGTACTTTAAGAATGAGAATGGTGATCGTGCTGTGGTTAACTTCAATGAGACTTCCTCAGTCGAACGCACCGGTACTGTGACCTTCACTGCTATTGGTGATTATCATCTCGTGTATTCCTTCGAGGGAAATGAAGTGGTATTCTCATTCACTGTGTCTGTATCTTCGATTGCCTATGTGGAAGCTAGTAGTGAGGCTCGTGAAGTGTCAGGTGAAGTACCTCTTGCTGTAAAGAATATGTTGACTCTCGTTGAGTATCATGGCCATGGTATTCATGACACAGAACGTGAAAATGCATACTACAAGCTGACGCCAAATTCCGATTTAACAGGAGGCAATAGTAATGAGGATGCTGTATATTGTAGTGGTCGTGCTGTGGCTTCGCATGGTCCTTATGTGACTGTCGATGAGTATGATCATCCTATGGATACTGTATTCGCCTTTGAGAATGGTGGTCGCTCAAGTGGTCTGAATCATTGGATCATCTATGATCTCAAGAATATTACTACACTCCACCAGTTCGGTATGTACGTAAATTCTGTGTTCTTCCCTCAGCTCCCTCGTGATTTTGAGGTTCAGCGACTGGTATCGTGTTATGAGGATTCATGTCTGTTTGATACTGATTCAGCGAAGATGGAAGCTCCTTGGCAGACTGTGCTGTCTGTGAAGAATATGCCAAGAGATAATTCCCAGGGTGGTAAGTTTTTGTACTGGGATCTGGATCATGATTCAACAGCTCGTTATTTCCGTCTGTTGATCACAAAGAACTGGGGAAGTACTGTGTTCACCAGTGTGATTCAGATTGATTTCATTGGAGCGAAGGCTGACTATGAGAACATGAACCGTGCTCGATGGGTTGATACTGGAGCTGAGTGTGAGAATACTCAATTCTGGAGTGTAAGTTCTCGTGGTCATTCAACTCTTGATGTGTTCACTACCTCCGGAATGAAGGATCTGTGCTTCGATTTCACGAGTCCTCGTGGTGATGTGGATCCTATGAAGGTCGAAAACATTCATCTGCGTGTAGCAGAGGCCACTTCTCTGTCTCCCATTTCTGTAGCTGCTCATGTGAATATTCCTATGGAAATCGATGCTGTGTATGGTGCTACGGGTGATCGTATCAAGTTTGCTCTGCCTGGCTCCACCCAGGATAGTGATTGTTGGGGTGCAACTAGTCAGTCTTTCGGTTCCATTGAGGATAAGCAGACTGTTATCTTCCAATTCGATAAGGTGACTCATAAGGGATCCTTTATTCTCAAGAGCAATGGCGTGAATACTGTTCCTATCTATGTTGACGACACGGAGTTGGAGGCTGCTATCAAGATGGAACAGCTTCCTACTATCGACAAGGCTTCTGTAAGTATTCAGCGAAGTGGACAGTACACTGTTAAGTTCACAATCACTGTCTTGGAGCCTGCTGGAGCTCAGCCCGATTTGGAGGTTGTTTTACCTGGTGATTCTTGCCGCAAGTGTACTTCGATCACTAATTGTGATAATGAGCGTTTCATCTATGACAGTGTGAATGGTATCCTCCAGATTGTGGATTCTGATTCTGCTTGCTCTTTCAGCGAATTTGAGTTGAATCGTGAATATGTATTCTCGACAGCTACTTCTTCATTTGCTTTCATCCCTACTTCCTACATTTTCGATGGTAATGAAAATGCAAAGTCCATTGTGGCTACAGCTGTGGATCATACGACTTACGATTTCGTTGCTGCTTCCATCCAGACCTGCCCTGAATCGGATAAATGCGAGGCATTTGCTGCTAATGTGTTGTCGGCAACCGTGGAGCATGAGACTGTTGGTAATGGTGCTGTTGGTGAGATGAATCTTTCTGCGGACAACAAAATGACAACCAATATCGTGTTTACTTATAACCCTGCTTATATCAATTTGGGTGCTCCTCTTTGTTACAAGTTCGGATCTGCTCCTTGGAAGATCTATCCTGCTCTCAAGATTGATTTGTACAGTGTGATTGATGTGACCCCTCGTGAGATCATTGCTGGGCAGCCTACGACTGTGGTGGTAACAGGAACACCCGGTTCTATTAAGGTGGGCGATTATTTGCGTGTGCTGAAGAGTGGTGATGATTGTTACAATGGAGACTTCGCTCCTTTCATCCGCAATGGAGTGACTGTGAATACCTTGTTGATACAGAAGGATGGAGAAGTTGAGATGACTTTCGCATCTGATCTGGAGCCTAGTTCAAGCTGGACTCTCTGTTACAAGTTTGCTGATAGCAATGTGTTCGTCCACTATACCAACATTAAGTTCACTGTGATGAGTCTGAAGAGTATGGAAGCTACAGTTCCTTCGATGGCTAACAACCTTATTGTTGCTAATCAGAGCAAGTGGTTTACAATCACTGGTAACTCACTGACTCTGTATGATGTTCTCTTCTTCGTCCCTTATGGTCAAGCTTGTGATGCTACTCTTGCTGGTAATAACGCTATCAGTACTAGTGATAAGATTCTGGAGAGTACTACCACTCTGAAGGTGCGTCTGACCTTCCCAGAGCCTACTTCTTACTCCAGTGTCTTGTGTTACCACTTTGCCAATGATTTGGATACTACTAAGTACTACAAGTTCAATGACTTCACGATGAATGTTGTGGATATCACTGCTGTTACTCCTACTGAAGGTTATGCTCGTGAGCCTGAAGCCAATTTCGTATTCTCTGGTTTCTGGCCAATGGACTATGCTTTGAGTGATTCTGTTGAATGGATTCTGGAGAGTGATGCTACTGTGAGAGTGCCAGGTGTGGTGTCTCGCGTCAACCTCCAGTCCAGCTGTGATGTTAAGTTCGATACCAATGGTCGTTACTACTTGTCTTACCGTTTCGGCCAAGAGCTCGCTAAGACCTATCCTGAGATCACCATATACAGTCTCGATGTTCTTTCCATTCGTAACCAGCATGCTGTTGTTGGTTGTCTGTATAAGCCTGAGATGGAGATTGATTACTTCCGCTTTATGGAGGATTCTGAGGAATTTGATTCTGTGTCATTCAAGGTGGTTGATGGATCCTGCGTGAAGAGTGAGGATGCCTTACCGATTGATGGTAAGCGTGAAGGACTGGTAAATCGTGCTCCTGTGTCGGGAGTGTCTTCTACCCTTGCTACCTCTGAATTCCTCGTGAAGGATTCCCAGGGAGGTGAGCACAGCATGTGTTACCATTGGAGCAATGCTAAGACTGTGGACTATCCTAACCTCAAGACCTTCTTCCATAAGTTCTCTGGCTTCACCACGAGTACTGTGGGCTCTGCTGAGGTATTGGTTGAAGGAGTGGAGGAGGAATTAATGCTGAGTGGTAGTGGCATTGAAGAAGGAGACCAGATCCGTCTTATCACCCCTCGCAATGCTGATTCTCCAATGTGTTCTTATCAGGCCAATCGTGGCGATGACGAGTGTATGGCTCCTTTCGAGGATAAGACATTCACTGTGACTGGTGATCGCAAGGTATCGATGCAAGTGGATTCTGTCCCTTCAGGATCTCTCCAGGTGTGTTATAGATTTAAGGATCTTGATTACTTTGTGAAGATGCCTGTGTTTATCACTGTTGCTGGTCTGACCAGTATTCATGTGAATGAGGGTTCTGCAAATGTTATGGTTGTGGGATCCCCCAAGACCTATTCTTTCAATGGTTTGGGTGTGAACGAAGGTGATAAGGTATATTGGGGTTCTGTGTGTGACGGATCTGTGGAAGATCAGAAGCATCAGGAAGTGACTCTTGGGGAGGATCTAAGTGCTACTTTCATCTTCAATGAGAGCCAGAAGTCTGCTGTACTGTGCTACAAGCATGGTAATGAGCCTTATCACATGTATTCTACGTTCTCATTGACAGTTAAGGAGCTGAAAGCAATGGAGATGGTACCGGACGCTGATTCGAGTAACTTGGCTATTGTCGATCAACCTAAGACGGTGAAGTTCACAGGTGAGGGTATTTCTAGTGAATACAATGATGTGGCTCGATGGGTGCGAGGTGATTCTTGTGAGTCCGAGGTGGTACCGCTGATGTCCTCTATGACTGTGGAAACAGATATGCTCTCCTATACAGTGAATGAGGAGGAGGCTGAGCAGTATAAGCTGATTACTTCTCGTGCTGATCGTCTGAAGAATGCTCTGAAGACTGCTGATGTAAATGCTCATTCTGTGAGTGTGGATGCTGATGGTTTTGCTAGTTTCAGCTTTGCTATGGATTCATCTGAACAGTCTGACCAGTATTTCTATCTGTGTTACAAGTTTGGTGAGGAGCCATTCCATCTGTATAAGGATATCACAATGCGTGTATTCGATCTCTATGACGCTCGTAGTTACAGTACTTCCGATAAGGTGGATGACAAATATGTGATTGCTGCTGGATCGATGGTACCTGTGGAATTCACTGGTTATGGAGTGAGTGTAGGTGACCGTGCTTACTGGGTGAGGGGTGATCATCCTTGCCGTCCTAAGAATGCACTACCAATTAGTAGTGATCATCTGTACAGTGACAATGTGGTATCTGTCGATTATTTCCTGCAGACATCGGTGATGTTCACTCAAGGTTACGAGGAATTGGTGTCTCTCTGTTACCAGTTCGGTAATGAGGAGCCTAAGCGTTATGACTTCCCTTACCGTATCGCACGTGTGAATGCTATTCGTAATGTGGATGGAACACAGTCATTCGTGACCTATGTGGATAGTGAGGCTCGTTTCTATGGTTTCAATCTGAATACTGGTTCGAAGCCTGATCATTTCGCTCTGACCAGTGGTGAGGATTGTTCAAGTGATCTAGTATCTATGGTTGATTTGACAACAAACGAGACCGTTACATTCGCTTCAGTGGATGGTGATGGAAAGGCTCGTATTCGTTTCATGCGTGGAGGTACATTCTCGCTATGTATGATCTTCGGTGATGAAGCTCTTGTGCATTACCCTGATGTGACTGTCACATCTCACTCTGTTGAGGAGATCATTCCTTGGTGGACTCGTGAAGAGGTAGAGATGGGTTATAGTATGAGTCGTATAGCTATTAAGGGTATGATGAAGAAGTGGAATGTACAGGGATCTTTCAATGAGGGTGACCTGCTGAGATTTGCAATGAATGGTGATTGCTCTGGTACTCTCGCTCGTCTGCAAGTGCCTTCTTCAACACAGTATGTTCGGGAGCTTCCGATCCTGTACGACGCGGAGAGAGCCAGATACTACTTCGATGTTGCTTTCATTGATGGTTCGGAAGTGTTCAAGACTCCCTTCACTGTGTGCTATCGTTCTCGTTCCGATCTTCTCTTCTATCCTACTCTGATGAAGATCGAGGTGATGACCATTGAAATGATTGAGGCCGATGTGGGGTCTAGCACAGCTGCTGTGATTGGAAATAGCAAGAATCTGATGTTCAGTAGTGAACTGAACTATGGAGTACAGCTTAATGATAAGGTGGGTTTCAGTAAGACCGAGGATTGTTCTGCCTTCGAGGGTGAGACCCTGGTTGTGGATGAGAGTTTGAATGTCCCTGTTCTGTTCGCAGAGGGTGCTGAGAGCTTCTATCACGTCTGCTATCAGTTCCAGGGTCAGCCTTGGTACCGTGTGAGTGAAATGCATGTTTATGATGTACTTGGTATGAATGCTGACTGCACAGACTGCTCGAACGACATATCTGTGATGTATATCGAGAAGTCATACACCTTCGTAGTGAATGGTGATCATAAGGAAGGTGTCGATGAGTATGCTAAGTGGGTATATGGTGATGAGGGATGCGATGGTAAGTCTGCTTTGTTATCTCAAGTGAGTGTTTCTGAGTCTCGTGACTATTCTGGTGATCTGGTTGAGATTGAAAAGAGTCGAAGTGAGCTTGCCGAGACTGTGTCTGATCTGATGGACAAGTCTGTAGAATCCATTGGTGCTCTCCATGTAACTGGAAACAGCACGGCAATGACCTTCCTCCAGAGTTCCTATTATGGAGTTGATAACAAGTTCTCTCTGTGCTATAAGTTCGGAGAGGAACCATTCAAGCTGTATCCTAATATCCGCATGACAGTTGTGGGTATTGATTCTATCAGCTCGAACAAGGGTCTCTATTCGACCTTGGTGGCTGGTGTTCCTGAGACTTGGACAATCACTGGTTTTGGTTTCAGTGATCAGGATATGTTAAAGCTGGTGCGTGGTACAGAGTGTACCAGTGAAGCAGTGGTAGAGACTGGTGTGTATGGAAGCAGTGCAATGGAGGCCTATGTGAAGGATTTGATGGTTCCTACTGCTGTGGAGGGAGCTCTGACTGTATGCTGGAAGTTCGAGAATGAGGAGTATGCTTTCATGACAAAGTATGCTATCTCTGTGTATGATATTACTTCTGCTTCGCCTGCTTTTGCTGTGGAAGGAGTTCCAACAGTGTTCAGTTACACTGGAACAGAAGTGAAGGAAGGAGATTTCGTGCGATACACAAGTGGTGATGATTGTGACTCTGAGTACGCGACATTCAACGGTATTCCCGACAAGAAGGTTGATGCAGAGCACTCTGTGGAGCTCAGTTTCGATCATGCCAATATGAAGGATTACAAGCTGTGTTATAAGTTCGATGAAGAGCCTTATAAGCAGTACAACATCCCTGTTGAAGTGGCTACAGTGACTGGATTGTACTATAGAGATCAGAACTATCAGTCGATATCTCTGTCTCTCTCTGTGGATTATTCTTTGAGTGTAGTAGGTATTAATCTCCATGCTGGTGATCGTGTCCAATTCGTCCCTGAAAGCTATACTAGTTGTGATATGGTGGAGGAGAATGATCCTCCTTTGTTTGCTACTCCAGTAGTGACTGAGGAAGATGTAGATAAGGAGCGTGTTCTGTTCACTGCTCGTGGTGCAATGTGTGGCATCTACAAACTATGTTATGCTTATAAGAGTGAACCTACTGTATTCCATCCTTACTTCGATGTGACTCTCGTGTTCCAGGGTGTGTTGAGCATCACTGCGGATCAGGGTGACAATTACTTCATGGTTGTGGATCATAGCAAGTCATTTACTGTAACGACAACATATGGAACTGGTAGTGGAGATATGATAGCTCTGACTGCTGGATTGACTTGTGATGAGGAGAATCTGGTTGCTTTGAATGCTGCTGGTGATAAGAATGTCACAGTGGATGATATGGGTCGTTTCTCGATGACACTCCAAGAGTCTTCTGCTTCTGCTGCTATTACTAACCACAATGCTAGTTGCTTCGCCGTGTGTTATAGCTACATGAACTCGCCTGATACTGTATTGATGAAGCGATTCTGTTATACAGTTGCTTCTCTCGATGCGTTGACTACTCAGACAATTCAGGGTCAGACAAATACTGTACAGGTGTCTGGTTATATGATGCGTGAAGGTGATTCGTATGGCTGGACAGAAGGAAGTGTTACTTCTTGTGAGGAAACGGAGCGTCTGCCTTTCTACCATTCTGATGAGGGTGAGAAGTCTCACTCCACTGCCAAGAATGTTGAGTTCTATCCCGTGCCTTCCACTGGATACATTGAGGAAGATGGAACAGAGCTGTTCAATCTGTTCTCATCCTTCAAGGATGCTAATTCTTTCGCTAAAGTCGATACAGTGGATCTTGAAGCCAATGAGGTGACTATTCATACTGCTTTGGATGGTGTAAAGGGTGTTCCTTCTACTGCTCGTATCTGCTACAAGTTCGCTAATGAGCCTGTATATCCTTTCGATGTGGTTCTGAATCTGGTTGCTGCTGTGGATGTGCAGCCTCAGATCCTCGTCAATCACAAGGTGGCTTCTCTTGAAGTCTCTTTGAACACTGCTGTGGAAGGTGCCAAGGTGAAGTTCGTAGGAGCTGGAGAACAGTGTGATAGCACGAATGTACTTACAGTTGGTGGAGAGAGCGAGCTTGCTGCTGGAACTGCTGTCTCTGGTGAGATCAGTGTGGTGGGTGAGGCTGCTTCAGAATACATGGTGTGTCTGCGTCTGGCTGAAGGAGAGTATCATGCTTATCCTGAGATGACTGTACGTGTTGTTGATTTCCAGTTGGAGTCTGTTGATTTCGTTGTTGCTGATTTCAGTACCTCGTTGACTGTGACTGCTGCAAGTGGTTTGACTCTTCAGGATGAGTGTTATTTCACCACTCTCTCTGTGTGTGATGGAAGCAATATTGTGGAGATCGATGGAACTACATTCACGCCAATGGCTGGTTCGATATCAGTGACGTTTATGGATTCTGCGAAGAATGTGAATCTGTGCTATGTGACTGAGGGAATGGAGCCTGTTCTTGTTCAGACCAATGTCATCGGTGAAGTAGCACAGCTTCTTCATGTAGAAGGACTGAATATGCATTATTCCATGCTTCCTGATAGGGTGGAGAAGCAACTTCGTCTCTATGGAAGTGGTCTCATTACAGGAGAGTTCTGGTTATCGAAGATTGGTAGTAACTGCAATGATGTGAGTAGCCGTCTGCCTCTGGTGAACAATGATCAGAATGCTGTGACAGTTGCTGAGCATCAGCCTAACGAGTTCACACTTCAGCCTCTATCTCAGGTTGAAGAGTACCACTTATGCTACTCTTACAGGACTTCAGAGGTGAAGCGTTATTCTGAGTATCTGTTTTACTCCATTGCTGTCACTTCGATTGTTGCTCGTGAGGTAGGTGATGATGCTCTGGCTGTGGTGGGTGCTGAGAAGCTGTTCAATATTGCTGGATCCCATTTGACTGTGGATGACTATCTGGGTTGGTCTCGTACTGAGAACTGTACAGATATGGTACCTATTCAGGAAGGTGATGGTTTCTACACCCCTCTGCTTGCCGATGCAACAGATACTCTTTACTTTAAGGTGACCTTCAAGGACAATTCTGAATCAGTTGCTGATCATCAGTTCTACTACTGTTTCAACTCTCATCTCAGTGGTAGTCTCCCTGTGCCTTTCCGTATGACTGTTTATGAGCTGACAAAGACCCAGTGGTCTCAGGGTACTACTGACTACAATGAAGAGTCTGCTACATTCTTGAATGAGACAGGTGAGCATATGTCCGCTAAGGGTTTCGATCTGGAGAAGGGTAAGGCTCACTATGAAGTGAAGTTTACTCCTGAGGGTAGTGATGAAGTTCTTGAGGTTGTAGGCGCTACTTCTGGAACTGGTGATCGTCTTTCTGCCTTCACTACACTGCCTGAGATGGATAATGAGAATGTAATTGCTAATACTGAGAAGATTGAAGGATTGCGTTCTCGTCTCCAGTCGGCTCAGGATATTGGTACAGTGGTATCTGTGGATGAGGATTCCTTGATCGATGGGTTCGGTAGTGCCACCAAGGAGGTCCGTTTCGTTGAAGGACTGTCGAGTGATGTAGTGATTGAGCCTCACTTCAAGTTCGGTTATGAGGATTTCGCTCGTTCTGAGAAGGGTGCATTCAAGCTGTACCATATTGATGATCTGCGTGGTGTTGAAGGATCTGCTCATGATGTTGTGGTTGGTGTATCGAAGGTATTCCAGTTTGTTGGATATGAGGTGACTGCTGGAGATAAGTTCTGGTTCGTGCAGCCTGAGATGTCTTGTGACAACACTGCTGCTTATGCTATGATCACATACAAGGATGTGACAGATCGTCAGTTCGTGACTGTAGCTGCTGAGGATACTACATTCGAATTAACCTTCTTGGATGCTGTTCCTGAGCTGTCACTGTGCTACCAGTTCCATAATCGTGCGGATCATGTGTTGGTGCCTGGTGTGACTTTGAAGATGCATACCATCAACAGTATCACTCCTACCGTTGCTACCTACAACAAGTGGACAACAGTGAACTTCAGTGACAGTATTGGTGTATCGTCTGGAGATTTGGTGCGCTGGGTGCCGAGCGGTCAGACTGATTGCACTCAGAACATTGTGGCTTCGGATGTGATGGAAGACTCTATGGATCATGCCTTCTTCTTCTCTCGTATTGACGACAGTATCACTACTGTGGCTCTATGCTACCAGTTCGGTGAGGAGAGCTGGGCTATGTATCCTACCTTGACTATTCAACTTCGTGAGATTCTCTCCATTACACCTCAGGATGCTGTTCGTAATTTGCCTCGTACTATCACTGTGGAGGGTTCTACCATGGAGAGTACAGATCGTTTTGCCTTTGTGTCAGTAACCGAACACTGCTCTGATCTGGAGCTCACTGCAGGTGTGCAAGCAACTGCCCTGTCAAGTCGTGTCGTATCTTTCTCATGGACATTCACGAGTGAAGAGATATGGTACAAGTTCTGTTACATGACTGGTTCTGCTTGGACAGAGTACAGTGACCAAGGATTCTTGATGGAGGTGTATTCAGTGAATGCCATGCCAGCTGCCACTGTAGGTAGTGATACCGTTCTTGTCAAGTCTGCTGCAAAGAGCTTCACAGTGGAGGGTTCTGGAGTAGATCGTGTGGGTAACCGTGCCTTCTTCGTGCCTTCTACCGCTGCTGATTGCTCAGATATGAACTATGACATCATGGTTGTCTCTGAGGGTAGCTCAACATATCGTCTCACAACTGAGAAGACTACAGGTTCTTATGCTCTCTGCTACCAATTCTTCGGATTCCCTGCAGTGAAGTATAGTACCATTGTGAAGAATGTGATTAGTTTCACTGAAATCACTACGACTGTGGGTGATGTGAATGTGGCTGTGAAGGACATGACGAAGCCTTACGGAGTGCTGGTCGATTCTGTACCATTGGGTGGAGCTGACATTGTATGGTTCTCTATGGAGGGTACTGCTTGTGCTGAACCTGTGCAGCTGGTGTCTGCTGATAACGTGGAGATGACCGAAGTGGACTTCACAGATGCTCCTACTACTGTATCTCGTACATTTGGCTTCAAGACGTCTGGGTCTGTAGAGCTGTGTTACAAGTTCTATATGGAACCAGTGCTTCCCACTGGGGTGTTGATCTCTGTTAAGGAAGTTACTGCTGCGGCTCCTGGCTATGTATACGATAATGTGCCAAGTGCTGTGACCTATTCAGGAGTTGGTATTGCTGATGGAGATGTGGCTCGTTGGATTCCTCATGGTGAGACCTGCACATACACGAGTGCTTCTGTGGGTACTGTGAGTGACTTCATGTCGACTCATACGATCACACCTGTGACTGGAGAGGATGAGTTCTATGAGTTGTGTTATGAGTTCAAGGATAGTGCTCAGACTAAGCACTACACAGCCATAACGATGATCGTCAAGCCTACCGAAGTGGAAGATGTAACTATCGGTTGTAAGAAGTATGTGGAGTGGGGTGTAACTGTGGATACGACTCTGGCACCTCAGAATGTGAACTTGGAATACACACGTCAGGATGGTTCTGTGCTCTCCTTCACTATGAATAAGAGTTACACACAGACAGAGATGGTACAGAATATGCCTTCTTTCGGAGCTGTGCGTGTTACCTACATGTCTTCTTCAGCAACTGAAGGAACTTATCTGTTCGTGTTCTTGGATGATGAATGCAGTGATGCTTCGATGGAGTCAAGTTGCACATTGGTGCTTTCTGAGTTTGCTGCTGGTGTGACTGTGGAGCGCAAGCGTTTGATCAATGAGTGTCAGGCAGCCACGAATGTCCCTAAGACCCTCTTGGTGAGCGGAAGTGTGGGTGTGAATGATCGTATGGCATTCGTGGATTCGGAGGAGATGTGTACAAAGGAGGGACTAATGGAGGACTCGACACTAGTATCCAACTGTGTTTTGTCATCCAATCAGTGTAATGCCCTCATGACCTTCACAGAGAATACTCATAAGGACTTTACATTCTCTTTGTCGTGTACTGCAAATGAAGCTTATTCAACCACTGAAGGCTTGCTTGTGGCTATGCGTCTCGACAAGCAGTTCTCTGCTCTGTATCCTGAGAGCAGTTTCGCTAGTCTCGCTCGAAGTCGTGTCATGAAGGAAGTGTCGTCGGTAACCATTGCTGATCTCCAGATGATGGCCTCTGAGTTTGTGGGAGTAAAGACAGCTGAAGTTGTTTCTGATTATGCTAGCTTCTGTCCTACGACGGTAGGCCAGACCTATACTCATACTGTGATTCTCCATGGTATTTATGATCAATTCCCTGCTGGAACACAACCTGTTGAAGTTGTGTTCTTCGAGTCTTCAGGCAGCAATTATGTGGAAACCACTTCAACTAAGTTCACTGTGGCCTCGACTGTCTCGAGTTATGGAGCTCGTACAAAGTCTCTCTGTTACATGTTCAACGAATCTGTTGTGAAGTTCTATCCTAATACTGTGATGGAAGTGTACGACCTTGGTTATCCTGTGGTAGGAACAGAGAATCAGAGTACTGGTGGACTGTATCACTCCACTGGAAGTGACTTCACTGTATCTTTCGATTCTGTGTCGGATCGTTGCAAGCCTGAGTCTGTGATGTCCTTTGAGATGAGTAATCGTCCTTCGATTGGAGCTCATTTCATGTACCTGTCTAACTTCCACAGACTGTTGACTGATACTGAAGTAGATACCACTGCAACACTGGGTCCTGGTGAGGAGGCATGGATGATGCCCGACTTCATGGACTGCGTAAAGATCAATAAGGTGTACTGGTTGCCTAAGGGAGAGACGGACCGTCGTGTGCAGAGTATCGACACTCAGTCTTCGAATAGTTTGAAGGGACCATGGTCTCCATCGAAGACAATGGATATTGCTTCGGAGTCTTTGAATGGCTTCTATGGCTTGGATGCTAAGGGTCGTTTCATCAAGATGCACTTCCATAAGTCAGTGATGAATGAGTTCTATGTCATTTCTGATCCTGCGTTCGTGGGACAGACCTGCGATTACGCTGCTTCAACTGATATCAAGCCTCGTGTGAGTCTGGTGTGCAGTAACCCATCGAAATGTGGTAGTTTCACTACAGTGGTGACTCTGGGTACTTGTTCGCGTTCTGCTGTGGTGAGTGGACTGCCATTCGGAGAGTATAACTTGATGTACAAGGTGTCTGAACAGGACGAATGGGCAACAATCCCTAACTACACTGGAAGTGTGGATGTGATGATGTTGTCTGCCATCCAGCCGGAGCGTGTGGTTGCTGGAGAGTCTGCGGTAGTCACATTGACTCTCTCTTCTGGAAGTGTGGCTCAGAATGGAGATCGTATTCGTTTCGTGAAGAATCCAACTGGATTCACGAGCGAGAATCCTTGCGTGGAATATGGATATCCTCTGCCTGAAACAATGACCATTAGTTTCGTAGCTGTGACTGGTGGATCGAGTGAGCAGCATGAGGCTGTTACCAATGGCAACGATTTCACATCGTTGTTGGCTGCTGGTGATAAAGTGATTGTAGTGGACCGTGATGGTGCTGAGAAGAAGTCATACAAGATGACAATCAGTAACGTAACTGCTGAGAGAATCATCTTTGTGGAGTTCCTCAATGAGATTGAGTCATCGAAGGAGTTTATGCTACAGCTGTTCAATGAGTATGAGCTGGAAGTGGTGGATGGAGTGACTCGTACAACCGAGCCTGTGGGTTTCAAGACTTCGAATGCTGATGTAACCGTGTGCTACATTCGTAAGCCTGTGGAGAGCAATGTGTGGTACACTCGTACCAATAGCTTCCATGCTGTGGCTGTGGAGACCTTGAGTGTGGAGAATGTCCAGGATCCTGCCAAGACCATCATGGCTGTAAAGGATCAGCCTGTAATTATTCAGTTCCGTGGAATTGGTCTGCGTTATGCGGATCGTGCCTACTTCGTGGAGGCTGGTGCTGAATGCAGTGCATCTTCGTATGTGGACTTGGAGGCCTCAGAGACATATACATATGGCAGTTTCACTTTCGATGAGGCAAAGGAATATGAATTGTGCTACATGTATCTTAGTACATATTCATCAGGTGAGGAGTATGTGTACCATAAGGTGCCTACTGTGCGTGTGGCTGTGCATACTGTACTGGCTGCTGCTTCTGTAAACAAGGGAACTCTCACTGGATTTGTAGCTGAATACGAGAAGGAGATCACCTTCTCTCTTGTGGAGTATGTATCTTCAGTCAACTCTTTCTACGCAGTGCCTGCAACAGCAACAAGCTGCTCACCTGCCGAGTCTGTGGGTATGAACGTGACTGCAGTCTCAAGCACAACATTCACTGTGTCCTTCCTGACTGTGGGAGTGAATCTGGTGCAGCCTTTGCAGCTGTGCTTCGTCTTCGGTAATTATCCTGCTCAGCTGTATCCTTCAATCACCTTCACTGTGTCTGAGTTGTATGGTCTGACGGGCAATCTGGTGGATAAGGATGGTTATGTGGATCAGGCTGTTGCTAACGGTGAGAAGCCTCTGAATATCTATGGTATGCAGTTAGCTACTGGAGACTACATCAAGTTCATTAACAGTGATGAGGAGTGTGACTCAGATCCTGGTTTCGGTCGTCGTATGCCTGAAGTGGCTCAACCTGAGGATGATCCTCAGGCTTCGATTGTGACCTGTCCTGCAGACAGTAATTTCTGTTCATCTGTACTTCGCTTCTCAAGAGAGTCTCGTGACAATGTGCATGCTTGTTACTGGTTCAGCAAGGATCCTGGTTACTGGAAGAGCTATCCTTACTCATTGCGTATTACCTTGCCTGGAGATCTGTCATTCACTTCAGTGGATAATCTGGATGATCGTGGTTTGGTGGCTGGTCAGTCGAAACGCTTCCAGATTCGTGGTAATGGTGCTACTTATGAAGATACGGTGTATCTGGTTAGTGGATCAGCTAGTTGTGTGGTTGCAAATGCTCTTGATGGACGTGTGTTCAAGACAGCAGTTACGGAGGTAAATAATGCCTTCGCAGTGGTAGTGGATTTGGAGTATTTGACATCTGGCACTGATTACGGCTTGTGCTATCAGTTCTCAACCTTGAGTGCTTTCAATGATAAGGTGACAGGACGCTTCCACGTGTCTGCTATCACTGGCATCAATGCTACAATGACTTCTGGAAGTAGCACGATCGCTATTGCTGGATATACAAAGATGTTTTACTTCTCTGGCAGTGGCTTGGCTATTGGTGATATGGCTGCATGGGCTACAGAGGATGAGGAATGTGGTGCTTCTCATACTGCTAGTGTTCTTGAAGAGGATGGTTCCTTCTATGTACCTTCTGCTTTTGCTACTGATGACGCTGGCAAGACATTCTCTCTATGCTACAAGTTCGTGAATGAGAACTGGATGCATTATAATGCTACTCAGGTGACTGTCAAGCAGTATCATGGTCCTGATGCTGTGTCTCAAGGATCAGCGAATACGATTGTCATGGGCACACCAAAGACCTACTATTTGTCAGATATGAATGGAGCATATGGATACAGTACCAGTGATCAAGTATATCTTGTACTGAATGCTGACGATTGTCCTAATCCTTCTGCCTATGTCTATACTGCTCCAGTCGTGGCCAGAGCCCGTTCTGGTTCTCAGTTCCAGTACACACTTGATATTCCAAGCGAATTGGCTGGCAAGACATGTTATGTCTGTTACGCTTTCGATAATGAAACTCCATTTGCTACAGGTGACTCGATTCGTGTGAAGCACATGTCTGGATTTGTGGGTGTGTTCGAAGGTACTTCAGTGGATGTAGAACAGAGTGTGAATGCTGTGGTTCTGAATGTGGAGAAGAAGCTGGTGTTCCCTTCAGGTAACAACATTGATAGTAGTGATCGTTTCGCGTTCGTGTCTTCAGCTGAGGAGTGTGCATCTCTAACAGAGTTCAGTAACATCGTATCTCAACAGGAGACTTTGTATGTGAGTGTGTTGCGTACGGATGTGGAAGCAGTGAATAGTCAATTCTTCGGATGCATGAAGTTCGGTTCAGAGCCTGCATTGTATCTACCTTCTGTTACTCTGCTGGTGAAGAGCTTCTCAGATATGTATGCTGTAGAGGGAGCGAACGATGTAGTGGTGTTATCAGTGCCTAAACAGTTTGTGATTAATGCGGAGGGTGGTGCTCAAGCTGGAGATAGTGTGATTGTTTCATCTTCATCATGCACGGATGTGAATGCTGCTAACAAGATGGTCTTCCCTGTGGTCAGTAATGGTACTCATCTGTTGACTACTCTGACAATCAATAGCGAGGATGCGGCTTCTGCTACTAGCTACAACTGGTTCTTCTGCTATAAGTTTATATCGGAGAAGGCTGCAGAAACCTCGGTCCGTCTGTCAATTCTTGGTTTCACGAGTGCAGATGGCATGAGTGTAAATGCTGGAGACAAGTTGAAGGTGATTGTGAAGAAAGAGAAGGTGTATTCGTTCTCTGCTACTCAGGGAGCTGCTGAGAACGATCTGGTTGCTCTTGGTTGCAGTTGTGAGACTCTGCTCTCTCCTGTAGTGCATCTGGATTCATCGTTGACTGCCTCATTGACACTGACCTCGACTCCTTCTTGTACAGTGGGATTATGTTACTATTTCCGTGATGAGTCACCTGTGTTCTACAGCTGGCCTTTCACTGTCTATGAGTTGACAAGTGTGAATGATCAGACTGAGGTAACTCTGGACATGATTACTGGTTTCACTACATCCTTGACCTTCACAGGTGCTTCGAGTGTGAATGATCAGTTTAAGTTCGTACCTGTGTCTCAGCCTTGTGTGAGCACATTGAGTGACTATAGTGATGGATTCGGTGATGTGCTGCCTGATACGTTCGTGGAGCAGGTATTGGAGACTGAAGATGGTACTGCAACTGTAGTGAAACTGAATGATCAGAGTGATCTGACGAAGTACTTCAAATCAATGCATTCATCGGTGGTAGATGGAAAGACTGTGGGACTGAATCCGATCATCATTGGAGGTTACTATGTCTATATCTCAGAGTATGAGTCTGCTACTCATCGTGTGACTTTAACGACCAAGGTGGATGTGAAGGTAAATGATGTGCTGAAGATGGTACATGCTACTCCGATGACTGTCTCAACCAGTACTAGTGTCTATAAGGGTGATGTGACACTGCCAATGACGACAGGTACTGTGGATCAGTTGAAGTTGTGTTATGCCTTCGCTGGAGATGCTTTCTTTGCCTATGACAACTTTAAGGTGAATGTCCATGAGGTGGTGCCTTCTCAGACTCGTGTGAGTGGTTCTGTATCACGTGTGATGATGGAGAATATGGATAACGAACTGGTGTTCACTGGAGTCAATATGAAGACTGGAGATGTACTCAAATTGGTGGATCCAACTGCAGACTGTTCTGCCGAGGCTAGCCTTGTATCTGCTATAACATGTGATGAGGAGACTTGCTCGACTGTGATCAATACAGAAGAGACTGGATCTTTCAAGTTCTGTTACACTTTCACTGGTGTGGGTCTGCAGAGCACTACATATACTATGGATATCATTGGTGCCTATGTCGTGTCTCATTCATCTGAGCAGAATGTGTGGTTCAGTGTTGCCAATCAGCCTCATCTGATCTCCTACAACACAACTAAGTCATCTCAGTTCGTACAGACTCGTGTGCCCAGATATGTGGAGATGAGTAACAATGGATTCATTGTGACTGGACTTCTGGACAATGTACTTCAAGAGAGTGGGGAAGTGATTCTGTTGAGTGCTAATACTGCTGAAGCTGAGTTCCATTTCACTCTGGATCATATCACAACTATCTTACCTGCTATCGAGTCGTTTAGTGTGTATGTACAGGTGAAACAGTGGGGTACAGCAACCCTGACTGTGACGGTGTATGCTGGAGAGACTGCCGTAATGAATCAGTCTCTCTCTGTCAGTGCTGATGGTACTTACACCTTTGAATTCGATTCTCTCACTACTGGTTGGTCCGTGTCTGCCCTTCAGGCTGGTGAACTTAGCTACTCCATTGGTGTTGCAGCCTCTTCGACTGCTATGTGTACTCTTATCCGTACCTGGAGCGAGGCCACCTTCTCGACTGAAGCTGTGGAGGCCTTTAAGTATGTACAGAACTCATGTGCGGATGAACCTGTGGCATCTGCTGAGTTGAGCAACGAGAATACAGTAAGCTGGGGATTCCCTCAGGGCTACGATGATATGTTGAGATTGTGTTATCGTATCGGTGGTTCAGGTTTCGTGGACTGTGGTATGGGCTACAGAATGCGTGTTGGAGAGATCACTGATGTGGTGTCTATGGTGGGTGCTTCAGATCGTGTGGTTATTGGTATTCCTAAGACTTTCGCTCTGGAAGGTTCGTGGATTCAGAAGAATGATGAGGTGTTCTACAGTGTGAATACACTGTCTACAGAAACAGTACTGGTGTCAGATAATGCTACCTTTACTCTGTCACTTACGGAGCCGACGACAACAGAGCCGATGACAATGAACTATCGCTTCAACACCATGCCTGTCAAGACTTATTCATTCTCAATCACTCAGTTGTATGTATCTTCTGTGACTATGTCTGGTGAGACTGGATATGGTGTTGTGGGTAAGTCTATGACAGCTATATTGAATGGAAATGGTTTCACTAGTGCTGATTCGATGTGGTTCGTGGAGAGTTCGGAGAGCTGTGAAGAGGAAACAACATTGGCTACAGTGACGATGACAGTGACTTCAACCACGACTCTGAATGCTCAGTTCGTGTTCAGCGCAGCTGCTGCGGGCAAGAGTGTGAAGTTGTGCTATGCCTTCGATATGGAAGGTGCTGTGGCTGTCTCAGAACCTCTTTATGTGATGGACTTCAACTCTGTGGTTGTATCTGGTGATAGCAGTGTTAATGTGGCTGTGGCTAATCAGGAGAAGACTGTGGTTCTGACAGGTGAGGGTCTGCGTTCTGGTGATGTGGTATCATTCCATACAACATCTGATTGCAGCTCAGTTGGTGTGGCTACCTTCCCAGTGATTAGCGAGAACGGTGTATTCACAACAACCTATCTGTTTACTGCTGGAAGCAATGGTGCTAGTTACACATTCTGTTACCACTATGGAAGCAGTGCTGATAATGTGGTAGCATATCCTGCATTCAATGTCGCTGTGAAGGCCTTCACTGGTTTCTTGGATACCATGCAGGAGACAGATATCTCCTTCTTCGTGTCACATAATGCTAAGCCTGTCCGTGTGACTGCTGATGGTTTTGCTGCTGGTGATGTGTTGGCGTTCACTGCTGGCGAGTCTTGCTCCACATTGCTACCTCTAGAAGTGAATGGCGAGAGTGCTACTTCGATTACACTCCAGGGTCAGATGACTTCAGTGAAGTTGATGGAGGAAGTGTCTTCTGGAGAAATTCATGTCTGTTACAAGTTTGGTTCTGAAGAGTTCGTGCGAGTTCCAACTGCTTATGTGTTGTACTCCTTGACAGTTACAGCTGATCCTGGTCTGGACGTGAGCAGTGCAGTGGCAGGTCAGAACAAGACTTTCCACTTCCAGCGTAGTCATGTGAATCCTGATGATTACTTCTACTTCGTACCTGCTAGTGCTACTCCCACTGCAACGGGATGTCCTTCGAATGAGATGATCACTGAAATCGGTTATGTGTATATTGGTACTCAGACATCTATGACTCTGGTATTCAATTCTCAGAGCAATGGAGAGATGTATCAGTTGTGTTACGTGTTTGCTGGTGAGGAGTCTCAGTTGCTTGGTAGCAATGGTGCCTTCCAGCCTGCTAAGTGGGATCTAATGATTAAGGGTGTTACTTCCTTCCAGTCTGGATCTGTCGTGGCTAAACAGTACACAGAAGTATCTGCAGTGGTGTCTGGAGTCAGTGAGGAGGATAGTGCTTGGTTCACTACTACATCCGATTGCTCTGAGCCTGTGGCAGCAGAAGTATCAACAAATGCTACTTTCATTGCTGTGTCCTTCGATGGTGCTGCTGGTTCAAATGTGGCTAAGCTCTGTTACCAGTTTGCTGGTAACCAGGCCTTCTTGTATGAGACTTATATATTGAGTGTGAAGGAATTGTTGACAATGGATGCAACCTCTGGTAATTCAACGATTGCAATCTGGCTGCGACCAAAGACCTTGACATTCTCAGGTGTGGGAGTGGCTGCTGGAGACAAGATCAAGTTCGTGCCTTCTGGACATGATTGTGAGGAGGAAGTTGACTTCATGATGAATCCTGATGCTACCACTCAGTCTGTTCCTTTCTACACACTGAATGAGGACTTGGAGACAGAGACATTCTTCGCTGAAGAGAGCACGGAAGAGGCTCCTTATCAATTGTGTTACCAGTTTGCTGGTCATTCATGGATGCATTATGGACCTGAGGGAGAGTATGGAGTTGACAGCTCTTTCTATTTGATTGTGTTCGGTCGTCCTGAAGTATCACCTTCTGCTGGAGTGAAGGATGTGTTCGTGAAGGATGTGCCCAAGACTTTAGTGTATTCAGGAGTCTTGATCTCATCTCAGGATGTGATTAAGGTGGTAGAAGGAACGAACTGCAACACAACAGCTGTGGCTGCACTCTTTGATAACTTGGTCCTTGGTGAATCTCGTTCTCTCACCTTCAACTTTAATGATGCTGTCTACACAACTAAGACTCTCACGATGTGCTTCAGATTCGCTGAGGATGATACTTTTGTTACTCTCTACCCCATCTCTGTCAAGACACTCACGGGAGCTTCCTTTGCTTCTGGCCATTCTCAGGTGCTTGTAGCTCGCCAGTCGAAGATCGTGGAGTTGGCTGGAGTGGGTCTCAGTACCGACGATGTAGTGATGTTTACTTACACCAACTGTGAGAGTGCTGAGTTCGCCTTCCCTGTGAATGCTACACAGACTGCCTTCGAGTCAACCGTGAATGTGGAGGAGCCTACGACTGCATCACCTCTTGTTCTGTGTTACGTGTTCGGATCAGAGCCTGGTGTATTGTATAACTTCTTGAGCTTCTCTCTATATGGTCTGACTGGTGCTTCTGTGGTGTCACATCCCGAGGATCCTGTGACCGTGTTCGTCCAAACTGAGTCTTCAACTGTAACTTTCACTGGTTTCGGTATGTCGACAGATGATGATGTATTATTCGTCCCTGCTGGTTCTGCTTGCACTGCAGCGAATGCCATCCGAACCCAGAAGATGAATTCTGATAACCAGATTCAGTATCAGTTCACTGAGACAGAGACTGAACATGAGTATGATGTGTGTTATGTCTTTACTAAGGACACTATTTCGGAGGCTCCTATCAAGTATGAGGAGTATTCATTCTCTGTGCGTTCCATTCCTACTGTGGCTGCTATGGTGTCTGCCCTCTCGAATAGTGGTGCTGTGGTTGATCAGGAGAAGGTCTTCGTTGTTGAAGCTTCGGCTCTGGCTGGAGTGGGTGATACTGTGCTACTTGTCCAGGGAACAGATTGTACTGGTGATATGGAATATGAGATGTCTGTCAGTGAAGCAAAGACATTCAATGTGACATTGATAGAGGCTAGTGAATCTCCTCTTCAGATGTGCTACGTGTTCGCTGGTATGAATCGTCGTTTCGCTCTGGGTGCCTTCACAACTAAGCAGGTAATTAGCTTCACTTCTCTTGATGGTAACAGTACAAAGGTCACAGCTAATGTCCCTCGTTCTTACAACATTCAGGCCTTAGGTGCTGCTGATGGTGATATGGCAAAGATGGTAACTGGTGACAATTGTGATGCTGGTCAGTGGGTCGCAGTGACCAATGGTGTGGTCCAATTCAGCCTTGATTATGCTGCTGTTCCTTACAAACTGTGTTACCAGTTTGCAGGCGAAGAAGCTATGATGTATGAGAATATGGTAGTGATGGTGATGTATGTAAACCAACTGATTGTGGATGATGGAGCTCGTAATGATGCGATCCTGTACTATGAGGACAATGAAATCAGCATCACGGGAATGGTCTTCCCTGGTGATCGTATCTACCCATTGAGTTATTCATTGGATTCTCCTGGTGCTAATGAGTTAACTTCTGAAGACTGTCTGAACGGTGTAACACTGGATGACTATCTGGAGAAGGACGAAAATGGCAAGTTCCATGTGTCTGTAGTGACTGGAGGAAGCGTTATGATTTGTTACTTGTTCGAGGGAGAGACTGTACCATTCCTTACAGGATTCAACTTACGTGTCCTTGGTGTGTCGAATGCTGAGGTTGTATCAAATGGCATGGTCTTAGGCGATTCTTCGGGTCTCTGGGCTGTGAAGAATGTGACTGCAACCTTGCGCTTCATCAGTTCAGATCTGGTTCACGAGAGTCGCTACAAATGGGTGAGTTCAGATGCTACTGACTGTGCCATTGCTCCTGCTATGGGCATGGATGATGCTGATGAAGGTGTGGCTATGGAGTGGGATGGTGTTGAATACATGTATCATCAATTCTCCTTCACGAATGTATCGACTACAAGCTGGAAGTTATGTTATCAGTTCAGTGGTAAGAAATGGGTGTTCTTGAGTGACCAGTCTTATGGAGCTGTCTTTATGCCTCTTACAATGGAGTCACGTGCTCTCCTCTCGATTATGGATGTGGATGGTAATGATGATGTCGGCGAGATTATTCCTCATGTCCCGAAGGTCTGGGGAGTTAATGTGGCTAATCCTACGGTCAATGATAAGATGCGTCTGGTGAGCGGTGTATCATGCACAGATCGCCAGCAGATCGTGGCAGAGGCTCCAGTGGAGGGATACTTAGTGACATGGACTGTGGATACAGAGCTCCCTGAGTTGAATGTGTGTTTCGGCTTTGGTAACGGTCAAGAAAACTTCTGGGTGTTGTATGAGGAGTGGCCTGTGGATGTGATTTATGTCTCTTCTGTAATGGCTCCTGGTAACAAGAATCTACTCTACGTCAATGTACCTAAAGAATACACACTCTTCGGTTCCAGCGTGGATCGTGTGGATGCTGTATATTTGGTGCCTGAAAATGCTGTCTGCAGTGCCTCAAATGTTGTGGTGAGAGCAGATGTGGTCAATGCTAAGACTGTATTGATGGTCTCAGAGGCTACAGAAGATACACTTAAGTTGTGTGTCCACTTTGAGGGTCAGACTGAAGTTAGTGTAACGCCTGAGAATGAGCCGATTCTGTTAGTGAATATCGTGGAAGTAGATGCTATGGAGTCTTTGGATGGTTATAGTGGTTCTTCAGCTGTAGTGTCACAGAGCAAGAACTTCCGTCTGCTTGGCTCTCATCCTGAGCTGGTGACTAGTGCGATATTCACAACCTCTACTTGTGATAATGTGTTCAAGGAATTTGCTGTGACGAACGGAGCCTTTGTGGGTATCTTCGATCAACATTCTGAAGGCATACAGTTGAATGTGTGCGTCAAGTATATTGGTGAGGAACCTGTGGATACTGGTATCCAGATATCACTAAAGGCTTTGTTCCCTGTGTCCGTGGATAAGGGAGACAGTAGAGTATTGGTGTGGGGAACCCAGAAGACCTTCCGATTCCAGGGTTATGGAGTGAACAGTGAAGAGGATACTGCTGAGTTCGTGCTTGCTACGTCAGTAAATCAGGATGAAGAATAAGAATGTGTTCATTTCGTTGTTTGTTCTGTTACTTGTATATTTATACTGTTCTATGCTCATTATGCTGGAGTCATCCTAAACTCATCACACTAACAAGGAGTTCTGTGTACCTCCATAAGTGCTTCTAGATTCTCAATGGCACTCATTGTTTCTCTAGAGATATGAATTGTCGTTTGACAAACAAGATCTTGAGAATTGAAACAACTGATACAAACAAACACTTCACAAGACAAAACTACATCAATTAATAAAGTCTGCTGAAATGAGTCTCTCCACAAGAACACTGACAACGATCGCCAACACTGAAGCACTTACACTTACTGCCTTTCATTCCATTCACTACATAACTTGTGTTACACACTGTTCCACTAACCCACAAGTCAAAAGAGATCGCCTCATTTACCTTCCCTGCACTTGTCTTCAACGCTCCTTCAGGGATCTGAAGAGTGAAGGATCCCTCATGCATCACCATCTCATCGAAGAACACCAGCACACGATTCCCCTTCACCTGAACAGCACGCTCATCATCCAGACGCATCGACAGATCCTCATCTCCATGAATCAATTGAACCTCCTTCACCTCCTCACTCACCTCCACTGCATGATTGAACACCAGCTCCACACGACCATTCTGAGGCATTGTTATGTTTGAGGGGATCTCATTCACCAGCTGGAGAGGTGACTCCACATCGAACACAACTGGGACCTCGAACAAGAACTCATTCCCAGCACGATCCACAAACACAACCTCAGCATTTCCCTACATTCAATTCACTCTTCTATTCCTACCGAACCCTCCACCACCACTTCATAGGTATTCACAAAGCCCTCCTTCTCTGTAACCGACACCACCACACCGCTGAAGGCAGACACTGTTACAGCTTCATTCAAAGCCAGCACCAGTGTCTTTGTATTCTCTTCCTCCATCATGCTGTACAGATACTGTGTGTTCACCAAATAGGGAGCCTCATCATCGAAGATACACCCATTCAACACTCCACTATGGAGACGAAGACCACGCTCAGATCTCAACTCACGAGGAAGAATCACTGCAAATGAAGCCTTCTCTGAAGCAGGAGAGACTGTGAAACGATATGTGTTTGCAGCCACCTTCTCAATTTCACCTTTCAGAGAACCATTAATCAACATATCCTCTGCTTTCAAGTCCAGGGCGTTCAAGTCCACTGCCTCTGGTGTTAAGGTTTCAGAAAGAGGACTAGTAGCATAAAACTGGAGAGTTACTTCCACATCTCCAACTTGACGATAGAAGGAAGGTGTTAACACTGCCGATAAACTCTCACGAGTATTAGAAGCAGGGAAAGTCGCAGATTCTCCAAAAGGGATTGTTACAGTCTTCTCCCAAGCACCTGTAGTGTAAGAAACTGAACAGTCACCTTCCATCTTCAAACACTCAACAAACAAATCCAAATCTGGCTTAGTTGGAAGCTCAATATTGGTGAACTCTGTTTCCACATTCAGTTCCTCTGTATCCTTAAGAACGGTGCTACTCGTTATAAGGAGACCCAACACACATACCAAGGCTTTTCCTGACAGTCTAAAAACCAGAAGTTCACAGGACCAGACTCTACCTTCACATCCACTACACACTGAACGAAAACAACTCAAACCATACCTGCGTTCGACATCAATAGCATCACTCCAATCAACACAATTGAAATCAAATTCTTCATTTTAAAGACTCTTTGATTGATTGCTTAAGAGAACTGTGAAAGAGAAAGAATTGATACGAAATCGATAAAAAGAGTCATTATTCATAGTGAATTGAATAGGGAGAATGGGGCTCTATTGTTGTTTTGATTGTATCTGATCAAATAGAATCCCTTTCTCTTGTATCGAGTGGTTTCGAATGCAGGGAGTTGAATACAAACGTTTGTCTCCAAAACGGGTTCCAACAACACGTAGTTCGAATACTTCAGAGAGTGTTTAATGATTGATTGATTTGATGACATAGACCTGTATTGGAGGGGATTTCGGAACATTTCTGATGTAAAACTAGTTTGTTGATGGTTGTTGTTAGTAAGGAGATAGAGTGGACCTGTGAATCATATTTGTTTCTCTCCAGTATCCCCTTACCATTACGTTGTATCTTCAGGAACAAAGAAAGAGGTTGTTTCGTTTCATGAGTTGTAGTGTGATTCTTTATTCTGGTGAAAATCGTCAAAAGATAAAGAGTTTCTCTCGATTCCTAGATATTGCATATTCTGGTATTGTTGGTTGTTGTTTGGTGAGTTAAAGGTAATTTCCGTGGAGATGGGAAATTGTTAACAGCAGGAGATGAGAAGGGTAATATCAAAGTGTTTGATGTGGAAACAAAGACGATGTTGCGTCAGAGTCAACCTCATTCCTCGTATTTGTTTGTGATGATGATAATTTGTCAGTGCAGTTCATTGTGTTGATTTTCATTCGGCAACTCAGTTGGTTTCTGGAAGTGATGATGAGACTCTCTGTTTGTATGATATTCCTACGAATATGGTTGTGAACACATATCATGGTCATACAGTGAGGATGAGTGGGTATAATGAAGGATAGGATTATGTGCGTTCTGTGAGTGTGGGATGTGGAGGAGTGAATGGAGATGTGATTGTGAGTGGTAGTTTTGATCATTGTGTGAAGCTGTGGGATTTGCGTATTGATCGTGTTGTTGTGTTATGGGAGTGATGATTAGCTGATCGAGCTTGTGTGATGACTCTGTCAACACCACATCCTGTATCCTCTGTTCTCCAGCTGAGTTCCTCTGTGGTGCTGGCAGCGAGTGATAACAGTATTATCGTGTTCGATGTGTTGGGAAGAGGGAAGTATGAGTGAGTGGAGTATTGAATGATAGACAATTGGAGCGTCTTGTACTTCATCAGAAGGCAGTGACTTGTCTCTCTCACTACACATGTCCTGCACATGAGAAGTCTCGGATTCTGTCCTCTTCTCTGGATGGTGGTGTTCGTGTGATCGATCCTCTCACCTACACAGTTTTACACAACTTCAAGTTCCCAGACCCTGTTCTCTCTGTGGCAGTATCGGTTTCTCTTCTCTCTGTTCTTTATGTATAGCCAGGGAATGTGATGGCTGTGGGTACTTCTACGGGGATTCTCTCCACACGAGTGAGGAGTGAGGTGGAGTAATGATGATGGGATGAGTGGTAGAATGGCACAGAAGAGGAAGAGCAGCCCGACATTCTTCCTGGAGCCTTCTTTGCTCGTGTTCCAACGAGAGAGAAGCGTGTTCGACCTGAGATCGAGGCGAAGAAGGTGGAGGTGGGTGCAGAGAAGCGGAAGAGATTGACGAAATGGGACCAATACATGCGTAAGTTCGAGTATGTGAAGGCACTGGATGCTGTTCTCTCTGTGGGTGTGTGAGGTGATAATGAGATGTAGTCACGGAGTGTGAAAGACATCATTGCGTTGATAGAAGAGCTACATGCTCGAAGTGACCTGGCTATTGCTATCAAAGGACGGTATTGTGTGAGGAGAGAAGGTGATGGATAGGTCTGATAAGGAGTTAGAGCCTTTGATTTCCTTTGTGACCTTCTATATCTCTGATCCCTTGTACACCAATACTCTCGTGACTGTGGCTACGTTGCTGTTGGGTGTGGTTGTTGTGATTTGTTGATGTGTAGATTTGTATGCAGACGAAGTTGGGAAGAGTTCATTGATTGATTCTCAACTGTTGAAGTTGAAGCAGTGTTTGGATGTGGAGATTGAGATGCAACAGAATGTGTTTTCAGTGATGGGTATGTTGGATTCGATTGTAGCGAATTCTGAGAATTGATTAGTCCTTTTATGTTGAAGTGTTTGTTGTTGAGAATATTGATATAGAGATGGTATAGAGTTTTGACAGTGGTCCCATGGTGTAATGGTTAGCACTCAGGACTCTGAATCCTGCAATCCGAGT
>JANPWN010000885.1:0-17325 GCA_027406425.1 Blastocystis sp. subtype 8 | reverse complement strand
CTGAGAGGGAAGCTGAAGAGAAGCGATTAGCTGAAGAGAAGAGATTAGCTGAAGAGAAGAGACTAGCAGAAGAGAAGAGATTGGCTGAAGAGAAGGAAGCTGCTGAGAGGGAAGCTGAAGAGAAGCGATTAGCTGAAGAGAAGAGATTAGCTGAAGAAAAGGCAGCTGCTGAGAAGGAAGCTGAAGAGAAGAAATTGGCTGAAGAGAGGGCAGCTGCTGAAAAGAGAGCAGCAGAAGAGAAAGCTCATCTTCCAGTCACACTTCCATCATCTCTCAACCAACTTCTCGCTACTACCCCCTTGATCCCACTTCAGACCCCTCTGAAGGAACCCGAAGAACAAGAAACTCCAAGCGAGCAAATGCTAATCAGTGGTGTTCTCAGTGGAACTGTCATCAATTGTGACTGCTCCAAGGAACCTCCTGTCTATCAAGTATCAATAGATCGCAAGAAACCTGCTAAAGGAGAGGAACAGTGGACTGCTATCATATCCTATAATCGATTCCATGCTTTATCGGAAGTTTTGCGCCACGAATACCCAACTGTCGTAATACCGAAACTGCCTTCTCCTCCAAAGAAGAGTCATCCCGACAGAAATGTTTCCGAGATGAATGGATTCTTATCAGGAGTTCTCACACTGCGCAATAGCGGACTCATTGGGAATTGTTTCCAGGATGGATCCATCACACCTGAAGAGGCCCTCACTAGTGACATCCTTCAACTGGTCCTTCGTGGGTATGGAGTGCATAACCCATTGGGCCAGCGTGAAGGAGGAGTAAGAGTCAAACTACTCCTGGAAGATACAGGTAACTCCTTAGCATATTTGAAGGAAGAGGATCGATTAGCCCTACAGAATGGATGTTGTGCTGATTGTGGTGTCCGTATCGGAATGAAACGTATGAATGAATTGGATGAATAATAAATAGAAATTTTTAAGAAGGATTATCGGTATTGTGAATATAGTCACTATTTTTACTGTCTGAATTGTCATACGAACCAATTATCTCTAATTCCATCACGAATTGTACTTGTATGGGACTTCAAGATGTATCCAGTGGCGTGTGTATGTAAAAGCTACCTTGATAACATCGCGGACCAACCTTTAATATGCCTTTCTGCTGTTAATCCATTGATTGTAGAGCGAAATGATGTCTTGAGACGCTTGAGAAGTTATCGACTAAAATTGTCTTTAATTTATGATTATGTCAAGGTCTGTAAACAGTGTAATGAAGTAGATATGGAAGTAAGGAATCATGGGTAGTTATTGAATTGGTTATCCCCGCGGTTATACTTCATGACTGGAACAGAAATGTTAGCGTTGAATGATTTCATTCAAGTGAGATTATGAGCATTAGATTGAGGTATAGTTGAAGAATGGTCAGCTATTGCCCTGGTTAGAGGCTCGTGTTAGCCAGTATGAAAAGCACATCATTCATGATTGCGTTGTGAGATAAGGAGTGAGTGAATGATGACTAGTTATGTCAGGCAAAGGGGTTCATTTGTGAGATTTGTAATAAAATGCCTCCAATCTATCCTTTCCAGACAGAGAGCACAGTGATTTGTCGCCGATGCAATGTGAGAGAATGAGTGATGAATGATAAGTAGGCTGTGTTCCATAAGCATTGTTACACCACCATGGAGAATTGCCCTAAGTGTCGAAGACAGAGAGAACGGAGACTGAAGGAAAAGGAAGAAACGGGTGATTTCTCAGAACATCTGGTTCCAGAAGAACGACATCAACCGATGATGAAGACATTGGATGGATAGAATTGTTTTTTAACAATCAGGTGATACACTTTTATATTTGGAATGAATCTCTTCAAGTTTATCAAGTCGACGCCACAGATCACGATTACCTCGTTCAACAGAATAGGCAATTACGGGGAAGGCAATAAAAACAATAGGCAAACAGGGAATACCTAAATGAAGCTCTGGCCACTTTAACAGAAGTAACAGAATCCAGAACAGTATGAAGAGTACTGGAACAAGGACAGAAATTAGGATCAAATGACGAATCCAGGGATAAAAAACGTAGAGAATCTATTTCACACACAGAACAACACATGTACAGTGATCAGACATTCTACAATACAAACTAAAAGACATGGAGCAATCATAATGGATGCGTAATTACCAACCGTTAACACACGCACTACATTGGGCATCAAGCCATATTCAGCTTCTGTCAATCCGTAAGTGAGTCCACCAATAATAACAGTTAATAAAATCGTATATGAATACTATACATCAACGAAGAATCTCACTCCCACTCTCCAGGAAAGTCTCTGCTTGTATAAATCCTTTCTCATATACTCCAGGAATTCCTCCTGTTCTATCCAATCACTCATCTACCTTTACGCCACCTTCAACGTTTAAATTGCAGTCACGATCGAGTTTATCGAAAATTGCCCGTTTACGCAACTTATCAGACATTAGTTGTTCTTCATGAAGGAGAAATCGGAAGATGATCCATATTTATAATAGACCTAAATTCCCAATAGAATTACAGATTATTGAGTCAATACCAATGGCATTAGGGCCATGATTCATTATTTCTCTCGAGGAGCTTATTCATCAGAAATACACTATGTCGATTCCCTCCAACCTTTCCAAGGAATTTGTGGATTTTGTTAAAGCTATTGGAGATAGCAAGACCAAACAGGATGAAGATCTCATCGTTGTTCGTGAGATGGCCTTTCTGAAGAAAACGATTATGGATAATAAGAGCAGCGATGTTTGGATTCTGGATGGTCTGTAATTTGTAGCGTCAAATCAAGGAGAATATGTTGCGTATGATCTACTGCGAAATGCTTGGACACGATTGCTCCTTTGGATATATTAAGTGCATTGAAGTTTGTCGTTTTGTGGACTTGTGAGTTTTAGTTGTCTGCTTGTAAGAATGTCTATTTGAAGAAGGTTGGCTATTTGGCTGCTGCTAGTTGCATTGGACCTGAGCATGAGTTCCGTTTCATGGTTATCAACATGCTGCAGAAGGTAGAGGTTGTAGAATCTCATCAATCTTAGGATATGACATCTAGTGATCATACTGAAGTTGCAAACGCTCTGATTGCTACATCAATGCTGATCACCACAGAAATGATTCCTGCTGTAATTACCCCAGTCTCCAATCTACTCACTCATAAACGTGAGTTCGTTCGTAAGAGAGCTCTTCTGGCCCTGCATCGTTTCTATCAGTTGGACAAGACGAGTATCTGTCAGTTGAATGATCAAATTTGCAAGATGCTCTGTGATGCGGATCCTTCAGTGATGACCGCATGTGTGGTGCTTCTGGACGATATGTGCAAGGATGATCCTGCTATTGGGAAGAATCTCGTTCCCTCTCTGGTCAGCATTCAGAAACAGATCATCGAACAGCGTCTTCCTCGTGACTATGATTATCACAACATCCCTGCCCCTTGGGTCCAAATTAAGATCATTCGTCTGTTGAGCCGTCTGGGTTATGGAGACCAGCTCTCCTCTGAGAAGATGTATGCAGTGATTGCCGATACCATGGCTCGTGCTGATGCAGGTAACGCCATTGGTCATGCCATTAGCTATGAGTGTATTCGTTGTGTGGTTCATATCTATCCTAATGCAGAATTGCTGGATAGTGCCTCGAAGGCTACTGCCTTCTTCATCAATAACCCTCTTGCTAATCTCAAGTACTTGGGTCTCAATGCTCTTGGTGAGATGGTGAAGGAGAATCCTGCTGTGGCTGCCACTCATCAGACTGCTGTTATGAACTGTCTTCAATCAGATGATGAGGCTTTGCGACGCAAGGCTATTGATCTTCTCTTCGCTATTAGCAATGAGAATAATGTACAGGTAGTGATCGAAAAAATGCTGGACTTCTTGAAGAAGACCACTGATGAATACTTCCAAGTGATTCTCATCAATCGTATCAATGATCTGGCTGAGCGCTTCGCTCCTAATCCTTCATGGTACATTAAGACAATAACTCAACTCTTCCTGGCTGCTGGTGATGTGGTGCCCAGCAATGTGGCTTCGACAGTGATGCGTCTTCTCGAAGAGGGTCAAGGTGATCCTGATATCGATTACCAGATGCGATCGGAGGCTGTAGCCATGTATCTGGAGTTGATGGATGAACCCAAGTTGCCTGAGGTATTCGTCCAAGTATTGGCATTTATCTTGGGTCAGTATGGAGAGACTGCTGAAGCAGGTGTGGAAGTGGTGATTCAGCGTCTTTGTGCGTTGTTTGAACGCCAGAGTGATGTGGAAACGAAGGGATACTGTCTGAATGCAATTATGAAGAATTGTAATAAATATGGAGGTATGACTGAAGAGGCTAATCTGGTTCTGAAGGAGTGTTTACTCTCTCATAATGTGGATCTCCAGCAACGAGGATATATGTTCCAAGTGATGATGGATGAGATGGGACTCATGACTATTGCTTATCCCTCCGCTGCTGAGGATGCTGTCTTTGAGGTTGATGAATCTCTCTCTTTCTTACAGACCTATGTGGATGAGATGAGAATCAATGGAGCTCCTGAGTATAATCCTCCTGAGGACTCTGAAGAGGAGAGAGAAGAAGAGGCCAATCAGTTGAAGGTTGATGCCTACGCAGCTCCTGAGGTCGCGAAACCTGTTCCTGTCAGTTTCAATCAGTCTGCAGAGCCTGCTGCTCCTGCTCAGGGCTTCTTCGGAACTCAGTCTGCTACTCAACCTGCTACTCAGCCCGCTGCTCAGTCAGCTGCTTCTGCTGCTGATCTGTTCGGGCAAAACAAGGCTGCTGATTTGTTCGGATCCTCTGGAGGTTTCTTCGGTACCACTTCAACTCCGAAGGTCACGACTCCTCAGCCCTCCACTCCCACAACCAATGATACTGCCTATGATTTGTTCAGTTCGAACTCTGGCAATGCGCTCTTCGGTAGTACTCCTGTCTCTCAACCGGCTCCTACTCCTCAGCCCGCTCAATCTGATGCTTTTGATTTTGGCTTTGGAGTTACACCCAGTGCTGCTCCTGCCCCTGCCGCTCAGACTCAATCCAATGCCTTTGACTTTGGATTTGGTGCTTCTGCCCCTGCTACTGCTATTGGTGCTGCTCCTTCCAACTCTCAGGCTCAGAGCTTCGGCTTTGGTGCTTCTGCTTTCGCTCAGCAGGCTCCTACTCCCCAAGCTCCCGCAGCTCAGTCCAGTAACTTTGATTTCGGTTGGGGTGCTCCTGCTCAGAACGCTTCCACTCCTGCAGCTCAGTCCAATGCTTTTGATTTTGGTTTTGGAGCTCCTGCTCAACCTACTCAGCAGAACTTTGGATTTGGCGCTCCTGCTCAACAAACTGCTCAACCCACCCAGCAGAACTTTGGTTTTGGAGCTCCTGCTCAACCTGCCCAGCAGAATTTCGGTTTTGGTGCCCCTGCTCAACAAACTGCTCAACAGAACTATGGCTTTGGTGCCCCTGCTCCCGCTGTGGATCCATTTGCTGGATTCGGCTTCTAATTGCATGATATTTGGTATTTGTTTCAACAAACAAGTCATATAGAAAGACGATCTTTCCTTCCTACAACCAGCCAGTAAGCCTCACGATTAATCACTGTTCCCTGTTTACAATAGATTACGAAAGCATGGAAGAAGGCCAGAGGAGTAGGAATGGTATAGTTGAAGGATACAACAGTCACTACACCATTTCCATTGATGACTGCATAGTCATGTCCTAGATCTTTCTCGATTCCTAATTTGCCTTGAAGACAGTAATTCCTACATCTCTATTCATTCATATTCCCTACAGGAAAAGTAATCGAACTTGATTCATAATCAAACTCAGGATACCACCAAAAGCAGTGAACAGTGAATCGAATGTCTGATCATTCACAAAGATACGCCCTGTTGAGTCCAGAAGAATATGGTTACTGATATGCAACCGATCACACATCACTTCAAACTCTAAGGATCGCTCTCTCTCCCATGTGCGAACCTTCAAATGACTCTCACTCAACTCATTATTTGTATAGACAAGATTCCTTTTCATCAACTCATTGAACAAATCCTACTCAAATTGGAATGAACACACAAACATAAAATATCGCAGAAATAGTGAGGAATATTGGAATACCAGAAGTTGACAAGCTTCTTTGGCCCAAGTCTCAGTCACTTGTTTCTGAGGAATCTGATCACACACACCTGCTGAATGAGGATTTCGTCGATACAATGTAATCATATGACGCACTAACCGAAACGCCGTCTGCTGAGCTAATCCTAGCAAGAGTTGAGAGATAAGTCCTCCTGGTTGTTGAGATGACCTTAACGACGCCAACTCCTTCGGATCTCGAAGAGCAGTGGCACTAACACAAAGACGAATTGTTACAGAGAAGACCTGATCGATAGTGAGACGAAGAGCTTCATCCAAGAACTATTTGATATATCACTTCCAGTCTTACTTCAATGTGGATCTGCGATTGAGATGGTAATCTGGAGCAACCATCATAAAATCGATTAAATAAATCTCGGCACAAAACACTATGACGCAAGAGGGTGATCTGATAGAGATTTGACTCGAGATAGGGCGATGTGGTATTTCTCTTCAGCAATGTTAGCAATTCGTTATGAACACCAGATTCTAATGAGGGATGAAAATCGAAGGTAGATTCATAAGAACGGAATTCATCAACCAGTGTTGTTGTGATAGATAAATAGGAATAAAAGGAAGCATCATGACATTTTAGAATCAGATATCCATTTTCCCCAGGAAAGATAGGAATACAATTCGTCAGATCTCGAACATTCATATAGGAGCAATTTATCAATAATGAATCTGTGCTCTTTACAAATGTCAAATTATCTCCATGATATGTAACAACGTTAAAGAATTTACCGTAGAGACTTAAATCATTAAAGTAGTTACGTTGACTAGATAAAAAAACCACTCAACAGACGTACAAAGAAACAACTTTGCGAATCTTGTCTTCACTAGCAGTTAGAATCGATGACGCTTCGTCGAAAAGCAAATAGCTTGAGGCTAAGTTCGCCATCCGCGTTTTCTGTGTTACGTTTCTGTCTTCTGTTGATTCTTCATGTCGAACATATCGAAAGATCTGTTTGAAATCATTGTTTTCCGTCGATGTAGAGTTCACTGACATAAGTAGATGAAGTACAAGTTGCATTTCTGCTTTTGCTTTGGTCAGTTCATTCTGCACTGCAGCAAGAGGATGCATACCCGGAGGAACAGATACAGATTTTGATTCATCCAAAAAAGGATGGTTTGAAGAATGAGCACGATTGTACTCCTCTAGTATTGGAACTCTACCGACCACCTCTTACCACGTCGTTTCTTCTCCCATTCTTCCATATCAATTGCAGACTTGCGCACTTCATTCTCAAACTCCGTTGCTCTACAGAATTAACATGATTTCAGTTTACTACGGTATAGGAGTGTCGTCCTCTCCATTATTATATTGATATACTTCAGGAGGAGTAAGATACTGTAGGAAGACAGTAGCTAATTGTTAAAGGATAGAGATTCATCTCCATACCTTCTTTTGGACGCTTCTGCTCTTCCTCCATCGTTGCTAATTGACTAAAAAAAGAATGAACAAGAAACGACTTCAGCCAACAGACTCAACAAATGCGACTCCAGCATCGAAACGATATGGACACTATGATTCGGCGAAAATGAGAGACATTCTTACCTTGTTTGAAGATGAGCTGGCAATTCTGGACAAAGTAATGTATACACAGAGAAATCAACACCGGAATTGTGTTTACTACCGTTCAATGAAGAATGTTGGGTTTCTGTAATTGAGTGAGATTCTAGACTGTCCGGTACTGTCGTAAGGTTTACATATATGCAAAGGATCTAACAAGTCACTTGGATGAATATGAGACTGTAGTGATGTATTGGTTAACGAGTGATATGACTTATAGAGTTGATGGATTGCTACAAACATGCTGTATCATTCTGAAGGTATGGTATTGCAAAGAGGTTAAGGAATAGGCAGTCAAACAATGTCTGTATTCCTGCAAGTGCTGCAGTCCGGTGGAGCTTAATATGTAGACATAGTCAAAATCAAATTGGTGATACTTATTTCATTCCTTTGAATTCTGTCTTTTTGGCTTCTTCTTGTCGTTTAATAGAAATCAACTATCTCCTCCTTATAGAATTAGTTCCTCTGCATCAGAAGTATCAATCACGAAACCCTCAAGCTACTCTTCCCTATGCTCTCCCACCAAGTGTGATGCGCTTATATAACGACGCATTAAATTCTTCAAGTACAGCTGTATCAACTGGAATGGAGATCGAACCAATCGATGACAATTTAGTGGCTGTATGACTTCTTTCCTCTAACAAACACTCCTTAAAAGACTATCGATGCCCAATAATAGCAAATCCAAAAACAGTTTGGGGACCTCGAACTTCTAATAACACTTTGTATTCATTGGAATTCATCAATGACTTCAATTTATAGTAATAACGATACGCATTGATATCATGAATTATAATCACTGTGTTCTTCTTCATTACCTTTCTCATTCGATACATAAACTCATCTCGAACCTCTCCATCCAAAATAAGTACATCATATTCCTTTCGCTTATAACAGAATGTTTCACTCATCTCATCATCAAAGTTACCAATCGACTTATCCACATAATTATCATAGCTAAAACACTTCACACCATGAGGATCAGGACATTTCCTAGTCATGAGTGATTCAATTAAATCTTACTGAACCATGAATAGACGATAATTAAATATTGAATTCAGTCCATATCTCTGTTTGCCAATACTCAGATCATGATAAACATAGGCTCCGCTTGAACAATAATTCATCAGTGTACCATTAGCCCTTCCCTCACCTATGTAGAGACAAGCTATAAGTCATCTCATTCATCATTTAGTACATTTGCCTTCTAGATAGGGTCTCAATGTAGACACTTCGTAGTCATTGAAGGTATCCGTATATCCATCACGTCTATCCACTACGAGTCGATTTGTATATAGCATTGCTACAGTCCAATCATCAATCCATTCCTACTCACATGGAAGTCAGCAAATAAACTAGATGTTATTAATTCTTTATCCTTCATTCGTTTTATCCAATTGGCATCTATCTCCGCAATTACCTGCTTATTCCAATTTGTATCTGATGGCTCGCGATTCATGTTGAACACACCTGATCCGACTCCACGCTCATCTGTTTGATGGACACAGAAGACTATTCAATCATTCCTGGTAATCATCCTCACTTGCATCACTCGCATCAATAATATCGATATCAGGTCGCTCATAACAATAATTGAATTGCCAAGCATCAATCTCACCTCGACCAATCACGATTGGAGGAATTGTATTGAGATCATAAGTTCCGCGGTTATAGATGAAATAATCAAGAGCCAGTGAACTGTACAATGGTTCATTCAGATAAACTGTATTGATGAATTTGTTGTATTCATAGACATTCCTAAACACACTTCTATCAAACACCTCCTTATTAAGCCGACGGCCCACAATCAGCACATGATTCTTAATGTTGCCTCGTAGCTGGTGACGTCGGATAAATGACAAAACACGCTCTATACTCGGTGACAGGAGAATATCTCCATTTACATACCCATAATAATCACAAGTGATATTGTCAGATTCCATATTCTCCAGGGTCTGAAATACAGATTTGATATATGGCATACTATAAGGATTGGTTTGTACTGTAGTAATGCATCGGATTGTGTAATCATCTTTACAAATGTCATCGAAGTCCTCTTCTTTATACATGATCACTGGTAACACATTATCACCGAGAAACTTAAGACCCACAAGAGTATTATTCTGGACTGACCAACGACGAGGACTCTAGAAATCAAGAGGAAGAAAGAGTAGAACAGTGACAGGAGCAAAAGTAGTCGCAATACATAGACGATAATGACCCCCTTTGCGCCAATCGCGGACATTCACACGGAAAGAACTATTCTGAAGAACTGCATCGTCAGGCATTTCAAATACATCTCGACGATTACTAGCCTTTAAGGTTTGTATATTGAGTGTAGCACGATCATCACGCATCTTCATGGCTCCAGGAAGTTCTAACTCCTTCTTTTGCATCCAGATATTTGGACGCTTCTCTTTGTACAATAAGTAGTCAACATCATCGTCATAAAGGACAATTTGCTGATCTTGAATCAATGTGTCTTGTCCTCCACCAGGGACAAGCAATTTATAATCAATACCACTGGAATATACATGTTCTTGTGCAAAAATGTGAGAAAACACCGAACTCGCATTGTATGGATCGGGAGTCCTCAAAATACTATTATACAATTTGACTGGTATCACCTTCTACGATATAAATCAAGTGAAGTAGTATCATACGCTAACCATGAAAACGTAGAATATAACACAGACAGTGATTGCCACAGGTATTCTGTGAAGAATATTATAATGCCACGCTTTCTTGCTCATTCAGGAAACAGATATGGTCTATCATATTGTTCCGCCAAATAATTAAAATTACCGTTTTTGTTTTATGAAGAATCGTTGCATAGCCTAAAGTTATAAATATAGATTATGAACAACTATAGTGTCCTTCGCTTGTTATTCAAATTAATGGGACAAAAGAGATGAGTACCTCGAAACGTATTTCTCCGGATGACGGAAAATAAATGACTGTATTAAAGGCCCCTGTGTTCTTCCTTATGAAAATGGATTGGTTCGATTCAAAGGAGAGTTGAAGGATAGTTATCCCGATGGACTTGGGTATATGTATGATGAGGGAGATGAAGAAGTGTTCTATGGATGCTTTGAGAAAGGAGTTGGACATCGATTGAAGATACTAGATGATACTCATCCCTCATACTATCGAGAAATAACTCCTTCTGGTGAGATTCTGACTGTTGCTGAGTATGATGAGTTGTGTGAAAAGAAGAAGGGTCGTTGTTACACTTTTGAGATGGAAAGATGGTGAAGTGTAGTATGATTGAGGATGATAAAGAAACTCGAGTATTCTTCACTATCAATGGAACTATTGTCACTATTAACAATGAAGATGGAAATCCTTGGTATATTGGTAGATTCAAGATGAGTCCTAAATGGAAAGTGATCGCTGATGGTCGTGGAAAGGCGCATGATAAATACAACAAATGTATATATTTCGGTATAATGGAGAATGGAATCCCTACTGAAGAATACCAGATCCAAATATCGTGAGAATGAATCAGTTGGGTTTCATCTTGTTGTGGATACATCACATTCTTCATTTCTTCTATATTCGTGATGTTATTGGTTGTAATAATTAAACTGATTAGTTATTTTCCCATGGTTTTGTGTTCTTTACTATTTCTGTGGCCTTCTGTGTATTATCATTCTCAGCTGTCTAAAATGATACGAACTTCCTACGCAATGGGAAGTGGGACTATGGCCATTTCTGATATTTGTTGGAGTTAATATCTTTCCATTAACTAATTTTGGCCTAATCTTATCTACCTACTCTGAGACTGGTAACAATACTAATTCTCATTCTTTGAGATATGATAGGCGGAGAAATACTTAATATACACTTTATCATCTAAAGTCTAAGTCTCATCTTTCCTGATCCTCTGTTTGTCTCGAATTTTAGATTCATTTCTTTATAAATAACATTGTAACAATAAATTCTTGAAAAAAACTAGTAATCGAATGAGTTTGTTAGACTTTTGTTATCTCACCAGACTCAGTTCTCTTAATATTCTTGCAAATGAACTGTGATCTGTTTGAAGAATTCATAGAGATAAGTGTAACGATGGAACAGAATCTTTCTATTCGAAGTGGGAATGGAGAGGCTATTTATCAAGTTAATGGATCAACATGTACGTTAAAAGCAAGATGGAACAAAGGAAAGAAGGAGGGGCCAGCAACCTTATATGATTCACGTCGTTTCGTATTTGCAGAACTAGTATTTGTAAATGATCAAATAACTGGTACTTGTCTATTACGGAATAATCGCGGCCGTCTCATTTTTCGTGGATCAGTTGTGAATGGTAAGAAAGAAGGTCTGTGTCACGAATATGACGATACGGGAACACGGATATTCTATGGATTCTAC
Organism: Blastocystis sp. subtype 8; assembly: GCA_027406425.1. NCBI lineage: Eukaryota > Bigyra > Opalinata > Blastocystidae > Blastocystis > Blastocystis sp. subtype 8. The sequence goes on along the minus strand of JANPWN010000885.1, from coordinate 5,298 downwards.
CATGAAGGTGAAAAACATCCTCTGTTGACTCCAAATCAGGAGCTTTCTGGTTTCTATAACGAAAAATCGATCCAAGGTGAATTATTAAGCATATCAGAATATAATGAAACCCGCGAATATAAGAGTGGTCACTGCTATATGGTTGAGAAGGGTTTATTGACTCGAGAATGTGAGATGGAGAAGGACATTCAGAGACATGTAATACGTGAATGGAAAAACGGTGATATGATTGAGTATTTTGCTTCTGGAAATGTCGAGTACGAAGGCCAGTGGAAAGGGACTTTAGCCCAAGGATTCATTCGAGAAGGAGAAGGTGTATTATATGATGAGAGGGGGAAAGTAAAATACAGAGGCCCTTTTGAAGGGGGGAAACAGTTCTATCAACTTGAAGATCTTAAAAATATGCCTGGATTCCGACGTCAGACTACAATTCATGGGGATGTGGTATCTGTTAGCGAGTATGACTCCTCTGGTCGCAAACATGGCCGTTGCTTCTTATATCAAGATAATGTGGTAACAGAAGAGTGCATATATGTTCGAGGAAAGAAAAGAGACACAATTCGCCAACTAGAAGGTACTGAAATGAAAATTTTTAGTAATTCACAACTTGTGTATCAAGGTACTTATAGTGGTGATATCCAAATGGGATATAAGAAGGCAGGCCAAGGAGATGATTATGAGAATGGAATGGTGGTGTATCATGGTGACTTTCTGGATGACAAACGTCATGGTAAGGGAACGCAGTATCGGAATGGATGTGAATGGTTCATTGGTTCCTTCAAGAAAGGCGTACAGCATGGACAAGGTCGATTGATGAACGAAGATGGAACAGTGATGATTGAAGGGAACTGGAAATATGGATTCTTCCAGACAGATGATGGGTTTGTGGATGCAGAAACAGGGATTACGGAGAGTCCCTTTGCTCCTGGATTTATGCATCGATGGAAAGAACGGGGAGGCGCTGCTGAGAGCGGTCAGATTGCAGTTGCAATTGTGAAGGATGCTGTGCGACGAATACAGAGAAATGGAAAGAAATGGATCCGTCAGCACTTCGGGTCTCTCATGGCACTTCTTGTTGGTATTATTTGTGCTGCTGGAGATGTAATCTTTCCAATCCTTCTTGAATGGCACGTTTTATTCATTATTCTCTGTATTCTAGCCGGAATTATCATTCCAATAGTGACAGTGATCTTCTTGAGGGATCGATTAGATGCCAAAGGAGGATGGTTGTATGGTTTAACTCCTCTAGGTGTCCATATCCTTCTAATCCTACTTGGATACCTTGTTTATCAGATTGGTAGGTTCTTCATATGGATCTCAAAGGATACTGTTCGTATTATTGTATTCCTTATAATCGTTCTTGTGATTGTACTTGTTATCCTAGTGATAATATTCCATAAGACAATTCTTAAGTTCTTAAAACGCTTTAAGGAATGGATTCACGACCACTTTGGTTCCTTCTTTGTTACAGTCATTGGAATCCTCTGTATTATTGGAGATGTTCTTATTCCTGTATTTGCTTCATGGCATCCAGTGATACCCATCCTCTGTGTTCTCTTTGGATGTCTTGTGGTTATTGCTCCTGTCTATTATCTTCGTAACAAACTCGATAACAAGGGAGGATGGAAATATGGATTCATTCCTATAGGAGCTCATCTGGCTCTTGTTGGCTTCTGCCTTATTGTGTACTTCTTTCTTAAGAATCTATCTTGGGTGTTTTGGAGCGATGGACGAATCATTACAATTACTAGTATATTAGGAGTTGTTGGAATAGGTGCTTTTCTTGTAATACGCAAATATTTCCTTCTTTTTTGTTATATTGTATCTTATGGATGCTTCCTTGTCGATGTGATCCTTCCCATCACTTTGGATCTGGTGACAGCATGGAGAATTGTGTGGAGTGTGAGTGGAATTGTGATTGGTATTGCCTGTATGATTTGGGTAGTTCATAAGAAACTCAGTCACTGGTCTGCCTTCTTCCTTTCTCTGGAGGCCCACTGTATTGAATTGGAAGCGATCTGTAGTGTCTACATGCTGGCTTTACTGATCATAAAATCAGTAGGTCGAATAGACTTGATAATCGTCTTGATCCTTCTTCTGTTCTGCATCATCCCTTCTTTCTTTCAATGGGGTTCCTTAGTCATCGAGAAAGCGGAAATTATTTATTTATATCCTTATTTCATACTCATTGTCTCATTCTCTATCATCGATTCTGTTCTTGTTCTCTTTTTCAACGGGGATAATTATCTTTGTGGAGTTGTTGTGACCTTTGTTATTGTTCTTGCGTGGCTAGTCACTAATTCCACTGATTGGACGGGTTATAAGAATCAACTTATTTGTCAACTCTTTCTCACTTTCCTTCTTCTTGCTGCCTACTCCATTGGCCATGCTTTCTACAATCTCACTGAAGTTTCTATCATTTGGGTTATCCTCCTTGTCATTGCCGAAATAATCATTCTTTTCTTTACTAATTCACATCCAACTATTCATTTCATCGTCACTTGTATCGTACTAATAACCCTTTTCCTCATCAGTGTGATATACTCCTTTGTGTTACATCTGCCAACTCTTCTTGTAATCATTCTATGTATCCTGAGTCTCATATGTTGTGTTGTTCTCTTCAAGAATGCTTATTCTGACCAGAAATCGCTTGCCGGTCTTCTTGCTGTTCTGGTTCACAGTCTTATCTACGTTGTTCTGTATCTTCTGAATCTCTTCTACCAGTTCTACGACCGGACCAAACTCAGTCTCATATTCACTGTATTAGTTGTTATTGGTCTTGATATCATTATGGCGTTATTCTACTTTAAAGCGATTGGCATATATGTCATACAGATTGTTTTTGTTGTTACAGCAGCTTGTGTGATTCCTATCTCATTCGATTATCCTGCTGTAGGCTACATATGGTTCATTCTTATTGGAATTGTGTATTGGTGTTTACCAGTGGTGTGGTTCCACGATCGCATTCCAAGAAATCCTTTTCTAGCGTTAGGAATACCACTGAGCTGGTTCCTGCTTATTGGGTTTTCTTATATCATGTTCCAACACTTGGATTTAGATGCAGCGATTTGGTTGTCTTCTATTTTTGCTGTTGTAACTCTAGCACTTCTTGTATTATGGCTGTATGAGCGTAAAGAGACGCCTATACCACTAGATTCTATCGAAGTAGATAATAAATAGATAGTGTAATATGTTTGTAATAATTAATTTGAATTGATGGATTGACAAGGAGGATTAATAATAATTGATTCGAATTGTTTTCCAGCTTCCTTATATCCTAGAGATTATTTCTTGAGCCTTTCATTAATTCATTTTAATTAATCTATCTACCCAAATCACTTTCATCAATTGATATCAATAAAACAAATGTCACTAAATCAACGAGAAAGATTCTTCCCCTTCTGATCACCTTGTTTTTGCTTTACTTCCAAGAAAGGAACTTCTTGATCCTGAATCTCATCTGTTTTCACATCTGTAATCTCCTCAATCTTGAGACGTTGACCATTGATGGTGATTGTTCCATCATCATTCATGGCCTTTTCCAAATCCTCTCGTGTCATGTAATACTCCTTTGTCTCGAATTCCTCTTCAGTATCTACCTCTTCCTCCTCAGCCTTTTCCTCTTCCGCTTTCCTCTCCTCCTCTTTTTCTTTCTTCACTTCCTTCTTCACACTCTCCACAACAGCCTCATCTAGCAAGAAAGGGTTCTCTCCGTGGCACTCTTCTTCTACCTTCTGCTGGTATGTTTGAATAATATTCTCTAGTGACATTGCTTCCATTTTCTCCTCTACATTTCCGAACCGTTCTTGTAACTGTTCATTAGTCCAGTTCTCATAACGGGTCTTTCCTGGCCGCATTAACTCCCACTGATCCTCCAGATCACGTGCAATGCGGTATCCTACAAAATCATTCTCGTGGTTCTTTCTCACGCGGAGAGAAGATATTGGTAATAATAGAGTCCCCATCAACAACCATCCACTCCGATTCATCGCGATCCGTCACACGAATTGGAAGGTGTTTTAGTTGTCGTTTCCTCAACTATTCATAAAACAAAGGATTGAGTCTAACATAGTGAACAAGGGTGTCTCCAATTCGTTTCTCATGATTTAGTGAACTTCCAGTAACAAATAGCATGTATGCAGCCATCGAGCTGTGATTTCGCATATTCAAGACACGAATATTAAGTGCTCCTTCCCCTTGAAGAATCATCATCGTTTCCTTTAGAGACAAGGGCTTTCTGTACGTTAGGTCCCCTCACAACACCAACCCTTTCAATACTTCAATATCATATTTCTTAGCCTTCTTTGCTGTAGGTGGAACCCAGTCAACATTCTTTGAGTTTGATCCCGGAACAAAGTAGTTAATATTGGGAAGATCAATTCCTTTCATCCAATAAAATTCAGGAAAATTCAATTTTGATACATCCTTCTCATCTGAATAACACAACTGATCCCATTTCTTAGCAGCAGCCACACTTGTTTCAAAAGGACCTATAAATGGAGAAGGTCTTATTCAGTTACCCTCCACAGTAGACTTATAGAATGCATACCAATCACCATTTCTACGCATTTTGACTCCTGAAAACATTCGGTATGATGCCCTATCATGTAATTTCCTCAATGAAACACAGAACCATGATTCCAGACGCGTTCGCAACTCATCAGTATCGAGTTCAGACTCTTTTGGCACTATGGTATTGTCATAATACTTTGTCATGAAAGATTCATCTTGCAGAACATCCAAAGAACGACTGAACGATCTTTTCACTAAGGAGCTTGTTTTGAAGCACCTAATTAATCTATACTCGTTAACTCATACTTTATAAACTAACGATAAACGTGTTCTGCAAAATGACAACATGATTGTGATTTGGGGAAATGAATTTCTCTGTAGGCTAATTCAATGTATTTGTGTTTATTTCGGTGAGTTCTTTCTGTTCCTTACGACGATTCCAATTCCATCTTCTCCTCTTGACTTTTATCAGTTTTCATCTCCAGTAAGCTACCTTTCCCGATATACTAACAGTAAAGAATAGAGAACATCATAAGAATCACAGGTATCTATAATTATCAAGTTGCCAGAACCACTTGACTCTTCTTATTCTTGAGGTTCACACTTGAGCGTCTACAATGGTTACTTGTGCCCATCACAGAAACTGTAAGTATTGTGATACAGAAGAGTCATTTATTTCCTATGTAGCAGTGCAAATGATGTGCATTTGATTTCAATCGTTTCTAATCCCTTTTAAGATCGTCTTACATTCAATACTCCTCGTCGTCCTTATGAACGCGAGCGTTT
>JANPWN010000878.1:0-13233 GCA_027406425.1 Blastocystis sp. subtype 8 | reverse complement strand
AAACAATTCACAATGTTAACTACTCTTAAACTCGTTCAACAGAGATGTTGAATCAGTGTATCGATTGTTACGGATCAAGGGAGTATCCATAGGAATTCGACTTGGAGCTCTGTAGGACATATCACCACGAAGGATCTATCTATCATTTCCATTTTCATCCACTCACTCTCATTTCACGTTCCCCCAGAGAGAGCAAGGATTTCATTACAGGGAAAAGGAACATGCGTTCTGAAGACCCTCGCGGGAAACTGATGAATTTGACAATAACCTCCCTCATATAACACATATTAACAACAGGCATTTCTTGCTTCATCTCAGCTACCTCACCTCGAGTCAATCGATGATACATTGATTTGGGGATTTGGAGTGAAATCTGGTCATTTGTATTCAGACTCTCGGAAACCAAAGCATTCATCCGATTCATTTGATTGGATAATTGACGAATTCGGTTCATTAAGAACTCTTCCATTCGTTGATATGCCAGCATTTCTGTCTATTTGTGTCATTCCACAAATACCCCTACATTTGCTTCTTTCTGTCGATAATAGTAATTCGCCTCTTTCAGACTATCTTTCACTGCATCTACCTTCCAATGAGTCTCCTTTCCTATTCCTACTGTTTCCAGTTTCATAGCAGCAACGACTTTGGTGATTTCCTCTTTATGACTCGCTTCCTGTGAATCAGTTCCATCCCATTCACTCACCAAATCACTCAGCATACTCATCACAGTCCCCTGATACTTCTCACTCTCAATTAGCTTCTCATTCAGATCATCACGTTCCTTGTGACAGACAGCATATCGCTTCTCCAATACATCCAACTGTTCTTCTCTGCTCATCATCCATTCCACAAATACTCACAATTCCTTCACATGACGACCTAATGCTTCATTCTTGTTAGTTAGTGAGGCCATCTCTACTCATCACTCCTCGCTCATTCCTCAACCAATCGCAGTCTGCTTCTGATCTTCACGAACACGTCGTAATTGGAGCTATCACTCATTCCTTTCTTCCAAATGTACTTGAAGTGAGTCCGTGTCTACTCCTTCCTTCTCCGACTCCACACTCCCTGTGATCAGAAGCAATTGTTGATGCTGTTGCTTCCGAATCCTTTCACTCTCACCCAATTCTGACTATTCATCATATCCTACCTCCATCCCAACATCAACAATACTCAATCGACTCTGTAACTGTTCAATCTGCATATCACGTTGATGTAACTCCTCTTTCAATGTACACAAGTCCACTTGTTCCTACACTCAATATTCCATTCAACTACACACCTCTTGATGAATACTTGCACTGTCACTTCGATAGGCATTCTGAATCTCCTCCAATACATGGACACGCTCTAATAATCGTTTGTTGGAATCCATTAATTCAGAAATCTGCATATCCTTCTGTTTGTGATCAAACCAACTTAACACTCACATCCCGTTCTGCAACAAGTGTATTTGTTGACAAATGTGCCTCTTTCTGCATTGTTAATCCTTGGATCATCTCTTCTATTCTCTGTACCTACCAATCACTCCTTTGCTCTTTTCGTACTAATTTCTCTGAAACTGTTCCTTCACTCCTATTCATTATACTAACAATTCAAACATGCTTAGCTTCAAGAACAATGGCTGAAACGGCATCGGAGATTCGCTTCTCGTACAATCGCATGTTCTGTCTCACAGCTAAAAGTCATCCTATTCACTAAACACACACTAGTAAACAATTCCGACACAGTTCGATTGTGTTCCATGATTCTTGCCTCCTCCCTTTCTTCTTCACGTCTCCGATATCCTCTAAATCGAGCTTTCATCTCGGTTAGACTCATCTACAGACTCACTCTCAATAATCACCATTCACCGATTTATCATCTGTAACCTGCAATTCTTCAGCGAAAAACAGTTTCACATTCTCCAAATCCGACTTGTATTGTTCCTTCTCTTGTTCAAGGTTCAGCAATCTCTTGTTCAGTTCCTTCATATATCACAATCAAACACGCATCCTTACACGTATTTGCTGAGACATCGAGTCAGAAAGACTTGGTGGAGAAACGACAGGTCTTACTTCCTCCTGACTGTCTGAATTCATCAACCCAAATTGATGAGAGACACTGTATTTGATAAGACTGTTTGAAGTCAATTCCCACGGTTCTCTACACATTCCTATCTCTCCTTTGTTCAACACCAAACAAGCAATAAAACAACACTACATTACTCTGCTTCGCAACTCCTCCATCTTTTGAATAATTGCCGAAACGGAAAGACCAAGACCAGTTGCAATCTCTTCCTGTTTCTCTTGTGAAATCGATGAGAATGACTCGCAAAGATTGCCGTCAATCACTCCCTAGTCATCACAACTCACTCTCATTCTCACCTTCATAGGAGTGTAAGCACTTCTCCATGAAAGTACATCTCTCCCCACAAGTGATGGTTCCTGTTTCCTTAGGAACATCTCGATGTGAATCATCTGATGAAGTATATCTCGACTCGGTATTGGTAGTAATACCCCGATTGTACCAAAGATGGTCCCATATAACACCACTTCATCGCCTCCAGGAATCAATGTTGTTTTCTGCACAGAGGTCACAATCTCTCCCAAATACAGTCCTGCGGCTTGCTCTGCCTATCTGTAAGCTCACACACAAATACCAACCTTATTGGCAGCAGCACTCAAGAACCCAGCATCCCAGAGAACACGCGATCCTGTAGGATTGGCAATATCATCATCCACCTTCGGATCCACACGCTCAGCAAACAGATTTCCACCCTTATCTCCACAGACAATCGTATTATAGTCCAACACATCCATTGCTGTTATACTGCGAGGAATTGCCCCATCAGCAAACTCCACTAGCTGATTGGTACCCTGACGATACTTCACAAAGGACACATTGTTCATCAGATCACCCACATACAGTCGTTGTCCCATCGCCTTCAGTGTAGTCACGAAATATGGCATCATCTGACTATTAACCTCCTCTCATTCCACTCACCTTATTCTCACACTTGCGCAACAACTTCTTCTTTCCTAGATCATATACACGTAACGAACGACCAACTCCCACAGCCAGTCGCCCATCAAACTCACACAATGCTCCAGGCACTTCCTCCACCTCAGTTCGATGCAACAGTTGAAGCGAACGACCTTCAACAAAACGGAATACACTAATATATCCCTTAGCACATGATCGTGGATGAATCTTCAGATTCTTCGCTGTGCCAATCACAACAAAGGCTTCATCTCCCTTGTCATGGAATCGACACGTACAAACAGAGAAAGCAGCTTCATTATCAGCCAACTCCAGTCGCTCCAGTGTTTGCAACGTCACCGCATCAATCACTCGAATGCAAGAAGCCCATTTGTCCTGTTCCACAGGAATGGGAGTACCACATTCATACTCATTCACATAGCTGGCACCTACACGCTGATAGAATGTCTGTTTCTCCAGCTCCGAATAGGCATTGTGGTCTGTCTCCAGCACGATTAGACGTGGTATTCCAGGAATCATTGCCATCTGACGAGGTGTGTAGGAGAGAGGAACCGAGGTAGAAGCGAATGGTTGAGAGAGATTGTCAACACGGAGGATCTGGAGAGTGCTTCCACTCAAGCACACAATGCCTTCAGCACACTGGGGACTGGCGAAGGAAGCTGCAAAGTCAATAGCATCACACACAAGAGGGGTGAGCATCATCGTATTGTCAGCACAATAACAGAGCCATGGCTTCAAAGATAAGGCCAGTACACATGGTAATCTGTCAGCCATTACCTTGAATAGACGTACTGGACGAGGTCCGAGGAAACGAGAACTACGTGCCATTCCTAACTTACCAGTACGATCATCCACTTCCACACGCATCAACACTCCCTCTTCTGTCCCCACTGTTAATAACAGAGTCTCTGTTGTGTGTCCTGCTGCACCCATATGCATCGTTTCCAGAGCAATTGCTGAAGGCATCTTCGGCAGTGCTAACATCGATAGTTCCTCCAGCAGACCTCGAGGATCCAAGGAGTACATACGACAAGATCGATCACCATACCCAACAGCAAGGAAGGGAGCTCGAAGACTGTTCTCAGCTAGTGTGGGGAGATCGAGACATGTCACATCCTCATTGTGGTTCATCGACTCCTGCTCTGTCCACACCAGACGCTCATCCAACTCGAAATACAGCACATCACCATTTGACAGAGCCACAACAATCTGACGTGTGTTCATTGTAGCACACACCACAGAACGACGACTTGGAGGCTCCCAGATCTTCGTCTGACCATCCTCAAAGATCTGACGGAAACCTCCTGGTGTTACTTGAAGGAGACTCCCTCCTTCCAACACACCAGCCAGCAATGTACTCTCATCTAGCTTGAACCCAGTGTCAGCAACTTGTTCGACAGTTTCACCGACAGAGAGGACAATAGTGGCATTGTTAAAGCTGATCACCATATATCTGTCGAGACCACTCCGTAGATCACGCAGTGTCCATAGACCTCGTGGAGCATATGGGAGAGCATTTTGAGAGAGCATGGTGATGGAGAGACCTTGTTGTAGAACACGCAATGCAGAGCGAGAACCTCGACCACACAGGGCATACAACTGAGGTGTGCCTTCACCACGCAAATCTTCAGCATGCAACTTGATGAGAGGAGAGAGTGAAGGCATCACATCCAGAGGCTTCAGATTAGTGAGGCCACGTGGCGAGAAGACAGGAACCTGAACAGACCCATCAGGAGCAAGGAAAGAAGAGAAGGAGGTCTCAGCAGCATCATCTTCGCCCAGACCAATGAATTGATAGAAACAACTAGAGATCAGAGAAGGGATATATCAGGACTGATCGCCAACCTCTGAGGTAGCCAATAGCATACCATGCTTGGTGATATGAAGTGTGGTGGCAGTGGGAATGGTATCGAAGTACTTTACTGTCAGATCATGAACACGAGAGGCATTGAAGTCCAATGTGATCTTATAGATATCACCATACTCACTTTGAGTGAGATAGAAGAATTTATCCTATAAATAATCCTCGACTCATTCATTTACTTTCTGTTGAAAGAAGGCATAACACACAAGAAGGGTACCTCGACCCTCAGGCAGGTGCTCACGACGTGGGAGTGGCGCTCGTACCTCAGGATGACCTTCATTACGATAAAGAACCCAATTCTCAGCAAACACTAATACTCCTCCGGGACCATCCACTCCGGGCACTCTTGCTAACATATTGGCACTCCGTTCCGTGGCTTCACTCCATTTGCGAATGACATGGTTCAACCCCAGATCCAGCTGGTAATAGGTGAGTAGTTTCTCTGTCTGGGCAGCTGCCTCTCCTGTTGGATCCTCATCAGCATCTGCATAGTTCAATTCCAGACAAGCAAAGATGGGATTATCGAATCCCACATCCAACCCCTCTGTTGTCAGGACAATTGTTTGTGATTTGTGAGCTTCTAGTGGAGAGGAGATTGTGACATTGTTTTGGGAGTCTCGATTCAACACATACACCAGATTCTGTTTCTCAACTGCACCTGAGAGTTAGAAGGGTAGTGAACAACTACTTATCATGAAGGCACGACCACTGGGATCTACTGCAAGATATTGCCCAGGTAAACCACGAATAACACCCACCTTGCCAAAGGTCTCTTGATGAATCTTTTCAAATATATTCTTTTCTCCATTGAACTTCAGTACAACCACTCTCCCACTGTCTGAACCAATAACAATAAAATCAATATCATTCCCTATCGATTACACCCAATTCCAATAACTACCAGATAACCGGAATGGCTTAAGAGCTCGGATCAAACCGTATACTTCAAAACTGCAGATGATGTTGATATTGCCAGCATCGTCCGGTCTCCACAATTCGAGAATATTTCCTCGTGAAACAACGAATTCTTCCACTTTTGGTGAACTGAAATTGCCTAAAAGAATCACAGGAAGTGACTTTGACACTACCATAGATAGCACGTTGAACAACTGTTGGCTTGTGTAGTGTAAGATTATACAAATGCATTTCGGAAATCGAAGAGCTTTGTATAGAGAGGAGTTGAGAGAGAAGTGAATCCCCGCGGGGCCAGTTTCAAATGAAAAAGTGGTTCATCTGTAGCTTTGTGGGCAAAATTGATTTGATAGAAACAATATCCGACTTCTATAATAAAGTAACAGTACTAAAGGGAGTTCAGGATTGTATTAGAAATAGTTACAATATTCTTACTGTTCTGGCTATTCAACCACACCTACTGGTAATCAGCAATTTTCAAATATACAAATCCATTTACTCCAATAGCACATTCATAGGGAATTTGAGATCCAATTGCCTGGAGAATATCACATGATGGTTCCAGTAATCTAGGTCAAATTTTAAAAGAAATACTACTTCCTTGCCTGTGTGCAACTCACTTTAAAAACATACCCTGCAGATAATTGTCCAAAGAGGGATGAGCCATTCACCCATTCAGACCGTGGTCCGCTTGAAACGATACAAGTCAGATCTGCTTGCATTCCTGGAAATGTCTGTAAAACACGGCAGTATACCAAGTCTCCAGGCTACAGATAAGACTACAAAATAAATAAAACTTTAAGATAAGGATGATTCCGTTTGGTAGCACCTTCAAATGCAACAATATTCAAACGACCTGTATATGACGAGTTGATATCGACCTCATATTCCTCTGCAAATCGCTGTGTAATAACGCCAATCACACAATCATCTCTTTGAGGTGTATAAACTATACAATAAATGAATTATCACTAATTCAAACATTTCATTTCTTATAATAAAATGAAAACAAACAGCTCACTTCGATTACTACAGGATTTTGGTCTCTATCAACTACATTCGAGGTGATCACGGGAATTCTACTACGTTGGCAATAGCACTTCATTTTGTTTAGAAACAACAATTATCCCTAAATTAATTACTCCTATCATCCAACCGCTCTGTAAGGCATTTCACAGCATCTTTACTTAGAATCAGTTTTTTCCGCTTCAGAATGTCATATACGTTTGCCCCCTACACTCAAATCTTTCTATAATCACATACAAGTTGAGGAAGATACAAAACACGAGGAATATTTCGTGTTGACAGCTCAAACTCAGTATTCTTAGTTTCTCCATCAATAATAGTGACTAAATCATCACCAACGATCTTCTTAAGTATTGAATCTATCTTTTCCGTCTTGATAAAATCAACTGAGCACGAATCAACAATTACCAAATTCTGTTCCTGCCACTTAAGGGACAGTACAGTACGCAGACCCAGAGCTCTCACTACTAGTGATCTCAATCATTCAAGTAAACCTTTGAAGGGAAGAGGATAATAGTAATCACGAGGTCGAGGTCCCATTGGCTTGTATCCTCCTCGCATTTGAGGTGCTCTGTAACTAACTCAATTCCTTTAGTTATACCTCTTTTGACCTTGACGTGCCATACCTGTTCCCTTTTGACGGAAAGGTTTACGATTGGAACCACTACAGATAAGTACCAAAATCGATGAATAACCTCACTTCTGATAGCGTCTTCACGCAGTGACTACCCTGGCGTCTTTTAGCCAGCTAAATATCACTCTCCCTCCTCACGCTCACCTGCCATACTACAACTCGATGGAGAATATCTTCACGTAGAGGCATACCAAAAACACGGTTATTGAGAGTAATCACTTCATCTGTTTTATCTCCTGTGGCAATACTGTAGACAGGGAGTTCTTTGACCTGAATCTTGAAAGGATCAAGAAGTGGAGTCTCTACCATTCAACCCTCCGATCAATGTCTACCTTCCTTATTAGCAAAGAGCGCAGGATCCCCAACTTGCAGATTGGAAGGAATATTAAGATCCTTCAACAACGGATTCTCTTTGTACTCCTTTTCAGTGTTGATATAGCTAACAGATTACATTCAACTAATATTGCATAATACAAGGATCTCGAAAACACTGATCCTTGAAAAGGAAGAATGCAGCACAACGATTTCTACAACATCACAACGAAATCAAAACTGCTACAGGGAAACTTCTTGTTACAGATGTAACGAACCTCGAAAGCATCGTTCCAGCTTGCCCTAAACAGTATTTGAGAGATGGACCCAAAGTAATAACAAAATAGTATTTATTTAGGTCAGGTCAAAAAACCATCCGATTTTCAAAACTCATCAAAAAGACTGATTTGAGCGGTACAATGGTTGCAGAAGAATTACCCGAAGGCGCTTGGGATCCGTACAAGTGAATGACTAGAGTTGATGAATAGGTATGAAAGGGAGAAGAAGAGAGGTGAGATAATGGCAATAGCAATGTTGTCATTCCAAATGACTCTCAGTAAGAATGATGTATCAATCCAAAACACCTTACTTCAGAAGATCAAAGAACGCCATATGGCACCATACTATCTTGAAGTATGCAACTACTTTGAGTACACAATGGATACAACGCTATACAATGAGATGAAGGCTGTCAATGATTCTGTGATAAATCAAAAGAATGAGGCGATTGCATCGAAAAAAGATAATGGAAGTGATGATGATGTTTTAGACTTGTTAATCAGTCTGGTATGTGTTTTGTAATTTGTTGAGTATAGGCTCATTATTACTATGAGATTGGTGATAAGAACAATGCAATTGCATCATACACATCATGTCTTGATTATAAGATGTCGAACACAATGAAGATGGATATATGGATGGATATGCTAGATGTGTACCTGTTTCATCAGAGTACTGCAGAGTATAATGAGGCCATTAAAACAGTCAAGAAGATGATTGATGAATCAGGTGACTGGGAGCATAGGAATCGTCTGAATGTAGTTCCTCTCACAATACCTTAATGATAGATTTATCTTGGAGTAAAATTGATGATTGAGAAAGACTTCGCAAAAGTAGCCGAATTGTATTCAACCGCTGTTCCTACGTTCACTTCATTTTCTGTCTTTTCATTTAATGACCTTGTGAAGTATGCAGTAATCACAGGAATTATGTATCTTCCACGTCCTGTTTTGAAGAGTCGTTTGGTTAGTCAGTCAGATGTTGAAATAGCTCTGATGGAAATGCCAACACTTCAGTCATTGCTACTTTCCTTTGATGAATGCAGGTATCATGACTTCTTTGTAAGCTTGTTACAATTGGAAGGAATCCTGAAGTCAGATCCCTATCTCCGTGGTAGTACTTCCCTCATAATTGATGTATTGAGATTGAAAGCCTATCAACAATTCTTGGATAGTTTCAAATCGTTGTATTAGATCGTAAATCTGATGTATAGATGTACTCTTCAATCTATGGCCGATAGTTTTGGAGTGTCTACTTCGTTTATCAACAGTGAGTTGTCTCGCTTCATCTCAGAAGGACAGATTCATGCCAAAATTGATAGGGTTGAAATGATGGTTGTGAATAATTGGTAGCTGAATAATACAGTCGAGACAATGTCAATTACTTCGCTGAATTCCCTCTATGAGCAGATTCTTTCCAAGGGATCAGTTCTTACAAGTCACATTCAAAGTGTTGCGAAAACTATGGATGTATGATTCCAGTTGTTTGTTGCATTTTCCACTGTAGTAGTTCGAAATCTAGATCTTCCGGTGTTTATACGTTTCACGGAATAGATAGTTGATGTTTCATTCAATTCATAGAGAGAAAATGACCATACCAGAATTTATGCAGTATCCCATTCTGTATCAAACCAGTCCTTTCCATTCATCAACCAACTCCACCATTCTTCTTGTTTCAACACCAAATCGTTTACAATGGGTCGTATGTATGGAAAAGGGTAGGTTGAAAAGTTGAATTGATTGAGTTGATCTGATTCTCTTGTAGAAAGGGTATTTCGGCTTCTTGCCTTCCCTACAAGAGAACAGCCCCCTCTTGGTGCAAGTCAACCTCTGAGGAGGTCGAGGCGTCTGTTTGCCGTTTGGCAAAGAAAGGACTGACTCCCTCCCAGATTGGTGTGTTGCTGAGAGATCAGAAGGGTATTGGTCAAGTGAAAGCTGTGACCGGCTCTAAGATCCTCAGACTTCTTAAGAAGAACGGTAAGGTTTCGGCTTTCCGTTTCTTGACGCCTTAGGACTTGCCCCTTCTCTTCCCGAGGATATGTACTTCCTGATCAAGAAGGCCGTCGCAATCAGAAAACATTTGGAGCGCAACCGAAAGGACCGTGATTCTAAGTTCCGTCTCATTATGGTGGAGAGTCGTATTCACCGTCTCACTCGTTACTACAAGAGAACAGAGCAGCTTCCTCCCACTTGGAAATAGTATGATGAAATGTGTTTGAATGATTCAATAGCAACTCGGCTACTGCTTCTGCTCTTGTGGCGTAAGGTTTGAAGTTAAATGAGTTCTTATTCAGTTGAAACAAGTCATGAGGTGTTTGTTGTTAATCAAATGGAACGTGTTTAGAAGAGGATGATATCACTGAACTCTATATCGTTTCAACTCATTGATATTACTGTATGGAACCGAGAAAGACTATCGTACTATTCTAAAACTGAGTATTAAGAAGTATCACTTTCCATAATATCCCCTTTGTAAGGAATTCCAAACTCATCAATTGTCGTGTTCGGCATTCGGATCCACTTCCTGCCGATCAATACTGTTTTCACGAATCATGAATGGAGAAGAGATTAAAACTATTAGTACAGTCAGTAGAGATAGTAGGAATCGAATGGGATCAACATACAATAGTAATCCTCAAACAAGTGATTGGTCTTCCTGAGGGTGAGAATTTCATTCTGATCTTGGATGATGTAACTATGTCCCTTGTGAACTCGGTATGTGGTCAATTCGCTCTTCTTGACCGTGGTTGCATTTGTATCTATTAGATTTCTGTCTCCTAATCATAGTGATGGAGCATATCCAATCAAAACGTGATTGTGTATCTGGAGTGACTGCGATCTACTTTGTTGAGCCAACAGAACGCAATGTGGGTCTGATATTAGATGTATTGAGTTGTTTGAAACAATGATTTGGTAGGATTTCATGGAGATTAAGTCGTTTGTTGGAGCAGAGAGTTGTATTGATCGGTTGATATAGAATCAATGAATGACGAGTAGGCTGATCTATTGTGGGATGGATGATGTGAGTGGTGAATCCTGTTTATATGACAAGGTGGCCATTCGATTCAAAGGAGGTGAGAATAAAAAGAAGTGATGATCTAAAGATCTTCCAGATGAGTTAGCTGCTCGAATTTTGAATAATCAAGTCCTTCAGAAGCGATTAGTTGTAGGTGGTTAGAGATGAATGTGACTTGAGAATACTCGACTGATTCACATGAACTACCATATTGAAGAATCCAATGTAGCAGTAACAAGTACGATTCCTTTCCTTTCTTCACTGAAGACATCCCCACTGCCTTGAAAGATATCTGGGGTAAAACGCATGCAAAAGAAGTGTTGTCATCTATTGCCACAAGCGTAGGAGGAGTAAATATCGTTTATAAGTAGCTGGTCCATATGTGTGTGGCTATGGGAATCAAACCTCATATTCACTACCAATGTGGATATCCCTGTAAAGATATAGCAGATTTGTTTGAATCAGAAGTATTCATGATCCTTATGGATTACTAGACAGATGCTTCAATATATCGCCAATTTCCAACCTACCCTTCGAGAGAAAGGTCAGCTTCTGTTGATTGATCGTACTATTGATCCGCTGGTTCCTCTCCTTCATCCAATCAATTATCAAGTATACATTCTCCTTCTATTCAACTCTAGCCAATGGCTGAAGACTTATTGGCAATTGGTGAAGGAGGAGAAGTATTGACAATGAATGGATTGAATGGTTAGTTTGATTATCGGCCTGATTCGAGTCAGGAAGTGCGTAAAGTGCTTCTGGATGATCATGATCGGATTTGGACAGCGTACAAATACGAACATATCCTCACTACGACATGTGAGAGAGAGAATCGGATGTGATGAATAGCGTTGTTGAAGACAGCAGCCAAGCGGTTCTTAGAATCAACTCAAGAAAGCAAAGTGGGGATAAGAGAATCAGTGAATGATAGAACACAATTCAAGATATCAGCAATCTGATCAAGACACTTCCAGAGAATAAACAGCGAAAGGATCTCTTTGCTCTTCATATCAATATCTCACAGATGTGTGTGGAGCAATTCAAAGAGCGATCTTTGAACAAATTGATTCCACTAGTAGCCATGGGAATGAAGGGTAATGAATAGGAACAGGTGATTGTGACTGGCTTTGATGAAGCAGGATCAGGTCCTAGTTCGTATATATGAATGAATGAGATGAGAATCAGAGAGAAGTTGTTGAAAGAAGTGGAATCTGTCTTGGCAATGGATTTGAGGTGAGTGTGAAGGGAGTGGTTAATGAGTAGACAACTAGATAAGGTTTGGGAGAGTGGAATGAGTGAAGGATAGATTCGTCTATTGTTGATTTACTCAATTGCACAAGGAATCGATGTTTCAACACAACAGCGTTTATTCAGCTTAAGTGGTCTGGGTATGGAGTATAGTTCCATTCTATCAAATCTGACCATGCTTGGAGTGACACCTTCTCATGTAGGATATAGAAGAGTGAATTGAGAGACAGCCCATGGAGCAGCGCTTGGATAAGAAGGAACATTTGAAACGAGTGAGAATACGGAGATGGAGTAAAGAGTAGGCGAAACAGTTATGTCGTGAAGGAGCAATGATCGTGAATCGTTATGATTCCCAGATCCGATATTGTCTTAATGTATCCTTGTGAGTGAGTATTGAGTCATAGGATCTGGTGACAAATGCTCTGTCTCCAGCGAAGTTTGAAGTGTATGATTCAGGCACAAGTCCTCTTCGTGATATTATTGGAGTGGATATGAGTCGCAGTGTTCGAGGGAATCTCCGCAGTCAGCGTTCAATGAAGTGAGCTTGCTGTATGCGATCGAGAATAGGATTAGTGTGAATTCCGAAGAGAAGAGAGAGATAGAGTGGTATGGGAAGCCTGCGAAGAAACCAGTTACAATTACAGGAGATCCAGTTATTTGTTATATTGTTGGAGGAACGTGTTATGCAGAAGCAAGAGTGAGTGGAGTTTATGATACCTAGATTGAGAGTTTGAATGAACTAGCAGAGGGAATTGGTAGGAATGTGACAATTGGTGAGAGATGAAGAAGAAGATTATGTGTAGCTTCAACAAATATCTTCAAGCAGTCTGAGTATGTGGATTGTCTTCGAGATTTAGATTTGTCGGTGATGCTGTATTGTGTTTGTTGAGTATATTTGTATCATTTGTGATTGTGTTATCATTATCACAATTCATGGACAAAAGTGTCTGGAACAAACATA
>JANPWN010000875.1:0-32899 GCA_027406425.1 Blastocystis sp. subtype 8 | reverse complement strand
TTCTCTCGTTTTCCATCTTTGTATACTCCATACCATGTCTCCTTCCCTTCTTCATTATACTCATGACACTCTCCTTCTTTCACTCCATTCTTCATCATTCCTCGAAACACAACCACATACTTATCATTTCGAATCACACACTCTCCATTCAATTGATCATTCGAGAAGGTGAGATTTGTAATCACAATGTGATGAGGATCCATCATTACTCCCTTCCCTTCCTTCAAACCATTCACCAACTCCACTTCAAGACTGTAGTCTTTTCCATCCTACTTGTAACACACAGTTCCTTTTCCTGATTTCGATTCACTCTCTTTCTCCATCTCGATCCTTTCCAAAACATAATCATCCAGATAAGATCCATTTGACTTCACTGAAGTCAGTTCTATGCCTGATCCATTCATTTCACAAATTATTAGTGTCAGTTCATTTTAATAAGATTATAATAAAAAATATACTGAGATTAGTATGAGGAGCTGGTCATTACCATTCATCCCCTTCATATTCAACCATTCGATTCATATGATGATATAGAGTGAATGAATAGTCTTCAATCCTCTCACAATGAATGAATTGAATGTGATCATCTCTTCACTCATTCCCGTGGTTGTAATCAGTTCCCATGAATAGATGAGTATTTGAATGACAGAAAGTGAAAGTAATAAAAAAGAAATAGGGATTGATGACATGTGAGTTAGATCCTTCAACAATCACTCATTTCCTATTCATTCTGTTCTCCTCAGTCGACGACAGCCACTGTTATTAGCCCAGTTACTCAGAAATGAATGAACCTAATGATAACTAATCAACCGAGATGAGGACTATTCTTTCAAATGACCTAACCAAGAGTATCATCGCTGCAACCATTAACAACCTTCACTTAAACACTATAACTCTTGTCTTCTATTCTATAATGAGTTAGAACAATCTTGTTTCATACTCTGATCAGGATCAATTCAATACACCATCCACCGTATCAGATGGGAATACTCTAGATGCACCACTTATAGGTCAGAACATAAATACCTTCAATACAGTTCACTAACAAACTCAAATAATAAGAATAACAAAGAAGTTTCCTAACAAACAGAGTACAATAAAACCCTTCCTTTCCATTCACTATCTTCAACCCATTCAATACCCATTCCTTGAACATCCACATTTACCTCCTTCCTACTTGACACAAACCGTATTAATGACTGAGAAAATAGGGCTCTAATGGAAACATCCCCGAGGTTATTGTAACTGAGATTGAGATTACGAATAGAAGGAAGACTCTCTTGTGATACCAGACTCAGTAAATATTGTTGATTCTATCATTCAAGCCACTACTGAATACCAACAAAGTTACAATGAGATAGATTCAAACATCGAAGAATTGGCATTCGTTTGACCGATTCCAAAAAACGCTATGCTTAATATTACAATACAAGAAGATACAAATTCAACTTCAGAAGGAACTTCAACTCCTTCAAGATCCAATTCTTCTAGAGAAAGGCCTTCGAATGAAGAAAACAAATCCATTCTTGCAATAGGGGAAATCCGAAGGTATTTCACCTCTAATAGTCAATAATGACTAATGATTATCACTTAGAACAAATCCTCGTTGAACGTTCGTGATAGGATCGATGAAGGGAATAAAAGACCTCATCATACTAACAAGAGTTATTACTGTTTCTTGACTCATTCGTACACCCTCACAACTCTATGGACTCATACACACTTCGTTTCATTACACATTGTTGAATGGAACAATAACGTCTCAAACTAAAAAAGAGATCCCGAAGACCATCACCCCACCAAGGATTCCGACTCAGATCAATGGATGTCAGAGAAGGAGTATGATTGGTCAGAATCCATTGAGCTAACAAACCAGCCGACACATCTGTCAGTTGATTATCAGCCAACTGAATGGATCTCAGTGATGGACATGGGCTAAAAAGTGTTGAACAAACAAGGAATATATCTGCATCCACAAGGGATGCACTACTGAGAGGAAGACCAATCAAATCTCTCATTGTGACAGTTTGATTGGTTGTTTGCCTCTCAGCCGAAAGTCGCTGAAGAATAGTGTAAAAACCCGTTGAGTGGATCTCATTTAACTGAGCACACTGCTGCATTGCATCCAAAACCGACGAAGACTCCGGAATTCCACAATAAGCCGTGATTTCATCTGTTGAATGAAGATGAATGGTTGATCCTAAAACACGATTATTCACTAAAACTCGTAGTACAGTAATTGAATGACCCTACTTCTTAATCATCTCTCATTCACTCACACAAATACGCATTAAAAGAGATCGAATTTCTTTCTCAATCATAGTTAAGGAAGCCATTTCTGTCAAGGTAATAACTGAACGAAACTCCTGTCCACTTAGAATACAACAGCAAGAGACAGAGAGAGACGACGAAATTGGAGAAGGTTCATGGACGAGTGATACCGAGTCTTGTGAAGGAATTGTGACTATCTCTGGATCCGCTTCTGTAACAGGCATCACCTCTTCAGTTTCATTACGACGTCGCTTTAGCGGTATCTCATCAGATCCATCTTCATGAACCTGCTTCTGAAGGCGTCTCCGATGATCACGGGGGAATTCACGGGAATGAGGATGTATTGAGTCACGGGAATAAGGATATAATGAAGGTTTAGATGGCGATGATGTATGGTCGCTGGTGATACTTCGAATACTTCGTAGTTTCAGAAACAGATCTTCATCATTATCGTCAGATTCCCGCGGGAATGTAATGAAATCAGAAGGGACCATTGAGGGGAAGAGAGAGGCAACTTGCCGGAGAAGAGAAGTAGTCTCCTCACGTGAGAGAGATCGATCAACAAGGGAGTTAACAGGAGTTGAGGCATAAGAGAAAGTTAAGTGATGTGATAGAAGTCGAAAGAGTTTATGAGCAGATTCTGTAGGGGTGTCACGTGTAAGAATGGAAACTGCTTCTTTCATTCTATGATCAGCAAGAAGAAAGGAGAAATAGAGAGGTGAATGATTATCAATGAATTTGCGTAATTTGAAAATAGGGGGTATTTCTGTCTTCAACCATTCCTGAAGATTAGACTCATTAACTAACTCCCATTTCTGGATTAATGAAAGAACCTCATCTAAATGTTTTAAGGATGTTTGAATCCAGGATAATTCAGTAATTTGAACAGAATGGAGTTTGGCTTTAAGAGTCTCACTCAGATGTGTAAGTCGAGGAAGAAGAGAGAAATCACCCGAACGAGAAATAAAGAGAAGAATGATCTCAGTGTAGAGAGCCAGAGTCTGATTGAAGGATTGGTCAATTGGCTGAGTTAAATCCTCTTCGATGCTCTGTTGGATATATGAGAGAGATTCTTGAATACGCTCTTCTTTCAACAGAAGAGAAGCAAGATTGAATAGAATACGACTACGAGTGGATGAATCGAGAGATCCTGAATGAAGCAATGAATAAAACTGTTTCTCCGCTTCAGATGGTTTTCCTTCTTCAATAAGAGTAGTACTAATATTTAGATAGAGTCCTGGAAGAGAAGATGGATCTGCTCGTTTGGCTGCATTTAGAGCCCTAGTATATGTATCCTTGGCTTGACGAAGTGTCTCATAGGAACCATCATTATCATATAGACTAAAAATGGTAAGAGAATATGAATGGATAGTTATATTCAGTCAAATACACTCATTTAAGTAAGTTGAATTAATCATATCATCAGATACTCAATCATATCATCAATCACATTCACTCACACACTTACCTCATCAAACTATTCCCCAATTCCTCACAGGATCGACAGAGTTCCGAATCATAATACTCACTATATTCGCCACTCACACTTCTTCCACGTCGATACACCAAAACATCAACATCTTTATTCAATACCCTCACACTCTCATTCAATTCACCCAACTCTCTAAGACTCACACCAAGCCTCCGACTACTCAAATGATACAACTCTTCCGTTTGAGATGATTTCCCAATTAATGATTGGATGCACCGATATTCGTTCACCGCATCAGAATAACGTCCAGAACGTTCATAGAATTCTCCTAGCTGAAGACGGATTTTTGCCACAGAAAGTGGATTTCTCGATTTTGAAGCTATTCTGGATTTCAATGCCTCTTCTTGCTCGTGCAGGACAGTATCGATTTGCCCCTGTGGAAACTGCCCACTATCGCAATCCACTTCCATCTCTGCCACAACATCCAAATTCCCCTTCTCATCATCTGATGACTCCTCTGAAGAATCTGGAACTGCTAAAATCGGAACTCTTTTGGTGATCTGGGAGTCTCCCTCGGTAGCGAACAAATCCTCACTCTCATCTGTTGACGCAGATTCCACATCGTCTTTAGGACCCTCTGAAAAAGAGAGAGTTAATTCTTCAGGTTCCAATTGAGGCTGTGAAGCCAAAGAGCGGATTGAATCGACTCTCAATTTCAATTGTTTGCCTTGCTCAAATCTACCAATTCGATTGTAGGTAATGATGAGATTACTGAGATTGGTCAGATAGGCATCACGATGCGTAGTGATGTGATTACAGTAAATTAGTGCCGCTTCTACGTAACTATGAACTTCACTCTATTGATAAACACAAATTATCATTATCCACTTCGTCATTCACTTTATTATGAATTGCTGACAACACGGAAGCATATAATTCCAATACATCTGCCAATGCCAACTCATCATTATTCCCGCGGTTCACGGCAATTGCACTTTCACACAGTTCTTTCGCTAAAGAGAGTTTTACTGTATCTTCTGAAGCACTATAGAGATTATAAAGATATTCAGCATATAAATGGACACTCTTTGCAAAAACAGGACTGTTATTGCCATGACACTTTTCTGCTGTATTCTTGAATTGGATGAATGGAGTCTCATCGACAAACTGTTCCATCTTTAACACTTCTTCACAACAATCTTTCCAGAACTGGAGTTTTGTTTCGTCGTCTGTTTCCAGCTCTGCTTCTTTCACATGTTCTAAATACGCCTTCATTTCTTCACGTGTACGCTGCAGTACAAGGAGATTCTGCCGTGCATCAGCAACATAATGAGCATCAATGTGGTCACCTGCGGCTAAGAAGCAAGTCAACGCAGCCTCGTATTCACGCTGTGCACGAAGGTATTCTGGTGAAGTATGGTTATGAAGATGAAGTGTCCCTAATGATAGATGCGTCTGTCCTTCGGCAACACAAGCTTGAAAATAACCACTGGATGATAAGCAAAGACTAGCTCATACTCAGTATTCAATTTGGCACGACTTCGGTTTTGGCGGCAAAATATTAAATCTTCTGTCAAATACTTCTCACTTTCTTCTGTCATCCGAAGCTTCAGATAGCATGTTCCAAGACTATGTTTAGCCTTACTGATTCCACTCTCCCAGTCCACACCTAAACTGCGAGGTAACTAATAATCACATGAACATGGGAATCCTACTTTTTCGAACTCTTCTCGCATATAGATACACTTGAACAGATACTCAGTGCTACGACGAATTACACCTCCATCTTCATAAGCTAGTCCTAAGTTAGACAAAGCCTCAGATCGAAAAACGAGGATCTCAGCATACGTTCGAAACCAAAGCATTTCACGCTCTTCTTCGATAAAGTGAGGTTTATCTCGAAAATGTAGCTTCTAATGAAGATTAGGTCTTACCAACAATTGTACTTCTGCTGCTCTGACAGTTGCATATGAACGACGAAATAGAGGAATACTGCGATAGAGGATGTGAAAATCAGATTCTCCAAAGAGGTCCTTCTCCATATCAGAAACAGATTCGTTCAAATAAACTAAACCTAGATTACATAAGGAACGATAGTATTCCATTAACACCGACGTCTTTTGACAGGATGAAAGAAATGACTTTTCCATAGCAATTGCTAGATGACAAATATAGCCAAAGAATACCTGTCGGACTGCAAGCATGTTCTTCATAGACATCAGAAACATGCTGGCAATCTTGCCGAATCATTGCTAAAGCCTGATGATAATACTTCTTCGATGTTTTGATATCATCCTTATCTCGATAACAGTCTCCAAGAAATCGAGAAGCCAAAGCGTAACCTTCAACAGAATCCTCACTTTCACATGTCTGTAGTTCCAATTTGTGATATCGAATAGCCATATCTAGACTCTTGGAATCACCTTGTTTCCGATATTCCTCAGCTAATGCATTATAACTATTAATCTAATTATTAAAAAAGCAGTCAGATATGTAACAATCTCTGTTTTGTTATCTTTCTCAATTGCAGTGTTGAGACTAGAACGAAGACTTTCAATCTCTGCTCTAGACATTCAGAATCAAAAGGTAAGAATAGAGATGACTGAAAAGAAGAAAATGAAAACAAACATTGGAAAAAGCATAAAATGAAGAACCCAATTACTGGAAGATGCCCAGAATATCATTCTGATTGAAGATCAAGTAATCCTCGTTATTGATCTTGATGTGGTCACCACCAAATCCAGGAACAAGCACTCTGAGGGTAAGAAAATTGCATACAAGACTACCTATCACCCTTCTTCACAGAGCAGGGAATAAGATTTCCACTAGGTGTGTACTTTCCAGGACCCACAGCAATCACCTTTGATCACAATTTCATAGCAATTCCTACTTCACATTCATTTCTCTGAGGTACACTGTCTTCAGGAAGGAGAATTCCTCCAACAGTCTAAAGATCATATCCAGTGAAAAGGACAACTTTAGCAACGGGAACAATCTTCTTCAAGAGAACACGGTCAGCAAAGGGAATAAACTTAGAAGCAATAGACTAGAAGGTGAGTACAATGATTAAAACGCATACCATGACACCAAAACAAACAGATTCTATTGTAAGACTCTAAAAGAACGTTCTAGACAAAACGTGGAAACGTGGAACTTGCTCAGAAAAAAGGAAACTGGGATAATAAACAAATGAAAGAGTAGAAGAGAAGTATATTATAGGTGTTTGGAGAAAACTTGAGATTGAGATTACTAATTACTGTCCTTTCACTTCTTAAACCATTAAGAGCAGCTCATACTTCGTTCCTAGACATTTCTTTTTCATTTGAGTCATCACAATCCTGCTAAGAATGGACAAAGTGAAACGAATTTCGGAACTACTAGATGATTGGAATAGTCTCTTCGTTCACCAGACCCAAGAAGCTGATCCTGCAGATGGTTTATGTGATTGTCGTTCTTTTGCTTTATTGTAGATAAAGGATGCACATTCAACCCACTGGATCGATATCAATACAAGGCTCGTTTGAGTAATTCTATTGTGTTGTTAAAGTCAATGTAGATACTTTCACTGTTTTTAAATGGTTTGCAATGCCAGAAGAATTGAGTCCAGTTGTTTGTGCATCGCATGGTTGGGAAAATGTCTCTCGGAATACTCTTCAGTGTCCAATGTTATTTTAATAGTGATTGCTAATAAATAGTTGTCGAAACAAAATCGTAGTGAGGCTAGATACAACCATGTCTCCAGATACCTTTTCTGGTTGTGTTTCTGCCTACCATTCTGATTTGAGTCAACGCCATGCAGAGAGTTGTCCATGGTTCGGTCTTCATAGTTGCGAAAGCCTAACAGATCCACTAAATGTCCCACGAACTGAGTTATTGAAAGATTTTGAATCTAGACTCCAGGACTTATTGAAGCTACATGTAAGAAATAGGAGAATGAGTTGATGAGGTAGGATCTAGGAATCACAGCGAATTTAAACTTACTAAACAACAATAATGTTCTGTCTACATTTGTAGAAGCCTATTTGCAGGAAATGGGAGCATCTGATGACGATCCTGTCGAAGTTCGTCGAAAGAATGTTACTACCATCTTATTGGCGCTATTTGGATGGGCTGTAAGTGATCGGCCAGGTAAGAAAGGATAAGTATTATCGAGCTATAGATGAGTTGATCTGTGGAGAATGTGGTCGACGGGTTGGGTTATGGAATTATTCAGGTGAGTTGAGTACAGTTTGTGATGTAGGTTAAAGCATAAATGATTATTGATAGGAATGTGGTGTTTGTGATGTGTGCTATGTGGATGATGAAACAATGGAGAAAGTGATTAGTGAGATCCGAGCTGATGGTTATATGACTTCAGAACCGGTAAGGAAACCATTGGCTATGGAGGAAGAAGAAAGGAGCATATCTCCAGTTGAATCGAGAAAGGATGAAGAGATGGAGAATATAAATGCTGGAGAAATCACTCAGAGTCAATGGAGAAGTGATGGGATGGAAGATCAGCCTGTAGCTGTAGCAAATCAATCTGAGACTGGAGAACACATTGATATCATATCTGAACATATTGAGAATGAATTGATGAATACTGAAGAGATCAAATCTGAATCAGGTGAATTTAGACCTGTTGAAACTGAACTCATTGGACCTGAATTGATTGAGCCTAAAATGGTTGAGTCAGAGCCAGAGCCTGAACCGGAACCAGTCAAAGAAGAATCAGTAGACTATGAGTCTGTCAAGGCTAAATCAGTTGAGTCTCAACCATTGGAATCTGAACCCATGGAGGCTAAATCAGTTGAGTCTCAATCAGTTGAATCAAATGAGGTTAAACCAATTGAGACCACACCAAATGAACCTGAGCAAATTGAATCGGAACCAATTGAGACCAAACGAGTGGAGGCAGAGCCGACTGAACTGGAGTCTCATGAGGCTGAACCAGTGGAGTCAGAGCCAGTTGAAACAGAGCCCGTTATAACTGAACCAGTTGATTCACGCCCAATGGAATTGGTCCCTGTGGAATCTGAATCAAGTGAGACTGAGTCTGAACCTATAGAGGCTACACCTATAGAGGCTACACCAATGGAGGCTACACCTATAGAGGCTACACCAATGGAGCCTGAACCTGAATCAGAACTCGAATCAACTAATGTGAAATTAAACAAGACTGAACCGATGCAACCTGAACCAGAAGCTGAACTTGAATCCACTGGACCCAACCCAGCTGAGGCTGAGCTTATCGAATCAAAACCAGTTGGATCTGAACTTATGGAGACTGAACTCATTCAGCCTGAACCCATTGGGACTGAACCCATTCAGCCTGAATCCACTGAACCGAATCAAGCTATATCTGATCCAGTTCAACCTGAACCAACCAAGAATGAACTAACAGAGTATGGACACACAGAAGAAGAATCAATCAAACATGAACCATCAGATCATGATATAAATCCAGTGGATGAGGTGAGAGAAGAGAAAGCAGAACCAGAAGATGAGACTGCTGAAGACAACGAACATTCTATAAATAGTGAGAAAGAGGAAATCGATCAGAAGATAGAAGGTACTGATACTCTAGATGAACAGGAGTCATTAGCTGAAGGTAGGGAAGGAGGGATTGATAGCAATCATGATGAATCTCAAATGCCCATAGACACTGATACACCAGAGATGAAACAGGATCAAGCTGGTATGGTACTAGAGACTGAAGTGGAAGGCCAGTCTGAAGAGTCACAGTCAGAAACTGAGGTGAGAACAGAGTCACATCCAGAACCCAGAGTTGATTCAGATGAAATACAGGCTGAGTCACAACAAGAAGATGAATCAAATTCAGAGAAGTTATCTGAATCACCATCAGAAACAGCTTTGGATTCATTAGAAGCACTTTCGATGAGTGATCTGGATCTGTCTTCTTCCCTTCTTAGTGATTCGCTACATTTGGATTATGAGGATATTTCTATGAATGATGCCCCTTCTAATAATGACAGAGATGAAGTATTCGCTTCAGACCCTATCTCCGATGAAACTCCTCTTGGTGAAACCCCCATGATTGAAACCCCTACCATCGAAGTTCCTATGACTGAAACCCCAGCCATTGAAGCCCCTACTACGGAAATTCCCGCCACCGAAGCACCTCCCACTGAAGCACCTGTCACTGAAACTCCTGCCACTGAAGTACCTCCCACTGAAACTCCCGCCACTGAAACTCCTATGATCGATACTGTCCATGCTGAAGATAATACACAGGTAAGTTCAGGTAAGTTATCACATGAACAGGAAGCAATTCCTCAAGGAGATGGACAATTTGACGAGGATCCTTCCAATAAACGTAATTCCACATTTGTACCACCTTCATCAAAGCGAGTTTCTCATGATCCAGAAGGGTCTGAAGCGAAAGTAAGAGATGAAAAGAGATTCAACACTAGCTCTTCAACCTGTCGGACGAGCATCGGATATGGTGTCCTTGGCACGTTCGAGATAACGAAAAGGTGAGACGACTAATAGGTGTAGGAAGTGATAGAACAGCATCTGATAGATAGATGTTTGTAAAGGAATTGAGAATCATTGTACCAAATGGAATTGAATAGTTTGGCTTGTTTGATTAAACCAAAATTAAATCATCATGTCTACTGCACATAGCAAACGAAGTAGTGGAATGGGAAAAAGAACCAGATAACCCATAGTCTACGGATTGTGCAAAAGTATTGATGAGTATCAACTATTAAATGAAATCGGTAAAGGAACCTACGGTGCTGTTTATAAGGGAAGAAATCGCAAAACAGGGGAAATCGTTGCTCTGAAGAAAATTAAGCTATATAATGAAGGACAAGTATGAACTCTAAATGTATAGTGTATTAATTTATAGACTGGGTTTCCTATTACATCCATTCGAGAAATCCAGATGCTGATGGCAATTGAGCACGAAAATATTGTTCGATTGGAAGATATTGTAGTAGGAAAGGATCGAGATAGTGTATATATGGTAATGGAGTTCTGTGAACAAGACATCGACTATCTACTGAAGAATCAGAATCGACCCTGGACATTATCGGAGGTTAAGTGTCTTATTCGTCAGTTGCTGACAGCAGTTGCCTATCTCCACGACCATTGGATCATTCATCGTGATTTAAAGACATCCAACTTGCTGTATTTCTGCTATCATCATTTGAACTAGATATACCAATCGGGGTCAGCTAAAACTGGCAGACTTCGGCTTAGTACGATTGATGGGCTATCCTCTGCGTCGTGTTACTACAAATGTGGTCACGCTTTGGTATAGACCTCCTGAACTACTTCTGGGTTCGGTTTTGTATTCCTTTGCTTTAGACATTTGGTAAGGAAAAGGAGGGAAAATGAGAGATAGGTCAATCGGATGTATTATGGGAGAACTGATTGCAAGGAAACCAATTCTATGTGGTACAAATGAAAACGATCAACTCTTAAAAATCTTCGATTTGTTGGGCTGTCCTGATGTTCGAGATTGGCCAGAACTTAAATCTCTTCCTAACTATCCAGTTATTGAAAAGTATGAAGGTATGTTTTATCGCTGTAAGCTAAAAGAACGTTTTCCTTCCCTTTCAGAGAATGTATGTTCATGAGGAAAATGTGATATAGGGGATTGACTTTATGCGGAGACTATTAGAGTATAATCCCGAGAAACGAATCTCTGTATAAATGAAAGGGAAAGTTGAGTATTAGGCTGAGCAAGCACTCCAGCACCCTTGGTTTAGTGAAACCCCGATTCCACAAGACTGTAGACTTATGCCAACTTTTCCTCCTCGGAAAGGAGGATTAATGCACTGATCTGTTTGTTCGAAAAGTGAACTTCTTTTGCGCATATGCAAAATTTAATTAGAACCACAAAGCATAGAAGAATACTCATGTCGGAATCAAAGAGAAGCCGTATCGGAGATAAGTAAGGTGAACAAATGGTCTTTAACACTCAGCGAAAATAGGCATGTCTCTCCACGTATTATGCGAGACTTTTTGCTCCAGTTCCCTCGCGACGTCCTGGTGGATATGTTATGTGACTAGTATTATTGTTATGCTGTGTTCTGACTGTTTCAGTTCCCTTGATCACAGCTCGATTTATCATGATGTGTTCCACGAAGCCAGCAGGATCCAGTCTTTGAAGAGACTATTAGTGTCTCAGTTGCCTTCCTACATCACTACAGACGACTTGCATGATATTATGAATGATTTTGGTTATGTAAAAGATTGTAAAGTGGTCATGGATCACGAAAAGAGGGAGTCAAAGTGTTATGGCTTTGTTGTGTTTGAAGATGCGGAATCTGCAGCACTTGCTCTCGATGCGAATATCACAATTTCCGGTCGAGATATTTCTGTCACTATTGCCGATAAGGGTCGAGGTTGGGGTGAGATTTCCTTTTGATATTCAGACCCATATTCTTCGCGTGAGGGTAGAGAATCAGAACGTTCTCATAGTCGCCACGATGCTCGCAACCGTTCTGATGTACGTTCTCGTAGCCGTGATGCTGCCCGCAATTCACCCAGTCGTCATGGCTCCCGTGATCCCCGTGATTCCCGTGATGACCGGAGCGGTAGAAATACAATAGAGCAACGCAGATTATTCTTCCGTGGAGTTCCATATAATATTCGTGAGGGAGATATTGAACGTGAATTCTGCAGGTTTGTGAGGATTTTAGGAATACCATAATTTGAAGGGAGAGATTGAAGAATTCACATTGTGTCGCGATCATGTTACAAGGAAGTCCAAAGGATATGGTTTTGTTGTATTCCGTTCGATTCGAGGTGCAGAGGAATGTTTGAGAATGAGAGGCATTCGTATGGGAGTATATGTGTGGAAGATGGATAAGTAATAGAATCGAAATGTTCTGGTGAATATCGCATCGAAGGGAAAGGAGTATTTGGCTAAAAAGGTTGAGCGTGAGAAAGAGAAAAAGCGTGAAAATGCTTCCAAACGTGTTCCTGAACAGAAAATAGATAATCCGAATGATGGTGATAAGGATCCTGTTGATACCGATACGAACAGGACCAATGTTCATATGAATGACAATGAATCGACTGATCGTAATCCTGATATGGAAGTCCAAATGGAGAATTCAAGTGTTTGTTAACAATCAGATTAAATACGACGTTGAAAACAAGCCTCACATATAGTCTTGTTATTGTCATTCAGGATTCCACATGTGTTACACTCCCACTCTTCAGTCTCTCGTTTGGATTCCCTTTCGGGACATCCCTGTCGCACAACAGAAACATTAGATAAGTATTGCTGAACATCGCTTACAGCCTTCTGTAGAGTACCGACCAAAGATTGACAATCATTCAATGCCGATGTGATTGTTTGACTTACTGATCCATATGTCTTATCAACCATCATCACATTCTCAATTAACTGTTTCTGTTCTGAGTAATGAGTATCATCTTCTTGTTCGGTTTCCATATCATTAGTCACTCGCTCCAGATTAGTACACAATAATGTTAATTCCGTCATGGCATCAGTTGCAGAGTGAATTATTGAATGAACACTACTCAAAACTGTTCCACGCAGATTAGACGAATCGTCTTGACGGATGGCTAATCGCACTAATAAGTCGTCAGTAACAATATGGTCCAATTGTTTGATCATTTTCAAAACAAGAGAACGTTGAGAACGAACTTGCTCTTGTAAGTCAATCACATGTTGACGCAATTGAATTAGTTTTGAAGATGGGACAGAGTCTATCGATAATAATTCAAGTCTCTTTCTTTGGAATGGTACAATTTGGGACTGTTGTTGCAAGAATGTCAGTTGAGTTTGAATCATACGAATATTCTCATCTTTTTGGGATAACGATAATTGGAGGCTTTTCAGCCATTGTAACATTTGTTGAGGATAGTTAGAAACAGAGTCGCTCTCAACATTAGCCTTCAATTGTTTCTGAAGTTGTAGAATCAGGCTGTGTGATGTATCTAAGAGGGTTTGTAAACTGACGAAGGATTGAGAAAGAGTTTGTAACTGTCCGCTTGAAGTGAGCTCTTCCAGATGGTCAAAGGACTGTGTGAGAGTTGAAGTATGAAAGATTTGAGAATCTGTCAATGGAAGACTCGCCAACTGATTATCAATAGTCTGAAGTTGGGCTGTCAACTGGACACCAGCAGCACGACACAGAGAGGCCAGATCTGTTTGAAGAGATCGGACTTGCTTACGCTTCTAATCAATGATTCATATCATTTAGCATTCACAGATTCACTCAATAGACAATCAAAGAGAGGATCGTGCTGGTGAGGATAGCTAAATGGAAGAGGGTCATGGATAATATGAGGAGAGATTCTCGCCAGAACAGTATCAAAGTGAATCTCAATCTATTGTTAATCAATCTTATTGTTCTCACTTCCATTCCCAGCATGGTTCCAATCGAACACACTTCCTTAATATCTGTCACAAGAGACTGAATATGAATACTCTTGGGAGCTTGTGAACACATGGATTGAAGCTGTGGAAGTGAATTCTAATCTCTTATGTCATTCTTCTTTTTCTACTTGTAAGATTTTTAAAAGAGCACCGAGCAATTCACGATCACTCTCAGATAATTCAGCTTTCTGAAGGAAATCTTGCGCCAAACGACAGTAACCTGACTGAAGATAAAACAGACTCAAAAACTGACATTTCATGGAATTCCAGAAAAAGTACCATCAAATGATCCTGCAAGGATTGGGTATTCCATGGTAGAGTTCTCAACTGAGCAGCAACAGACTGATACAAATTACATTCTTCTCGAATATACTGAACAGAGGAGATCAATGAAGCATTGACAATTTCTGCTTTCTTCGAAGCATATTCATGACAACGAGCTCGTACAAATAGTTCAATCTATCCTTAAACCAATCAGCCACTGCATACGACTTTAATTCCATTAGGAGTTAAATCCCAGGCTATTCCACAATTTTCGATATATGGTACAATGTTTGTGCGAATGAAAATAATAGCAGAGAGACTCTTACGGCCGTACTCACAAATCTGATTAATAGTGTCGGCAGAACTGTCACTCTACTCAGTCATTGTCACATAGCGAAGCTACTCTTAATAGTTCTTCGGCTCTTCGGAAATACAATATAGCCAAGTTTAAGAGAATAGAAGCTCTTTCAACATTTAGATACGATGTCTCCACTTGGTAGGAATGAAAGACATCCGTCCAGGGAATTTTCAATCCATCCTATACATTAGCCATTGCAATATGTTTTAACGAGTCCCTGGTCAATAGGAAAGGCATAACACAACTGCTCAACATACTCGTAATACTCCGTATATAAACTCAGGTTCTCTTCAGTTCCACTAGATAATCCAATAATTCGACTTCGCAATTGATTAATCGTCCGAATTACGGATACTACATCCTTCAATTCATTCTAGTCGTTCATCAAGACTCAGAATCTCTACCCCTTTCACAATTGATCGCGCATATTGGATTAATGGACCACTGAGATCAACCTGTATAGTTTCCTTCCTATGTAAGTCCATTTCTTAGAGTGTCACCTTCGACTGTTCAGTCATCTTTAATAACTAAGAAATCCTGGTTGTCTCTAACTCACATCAAGAATCATTCTCCTCGTGGAATCTAATGGATAGCCTCTGGTTGATTCGATACCTCAAATCGGTCGTTGTTGCTTCGCGAATCCTTATCCCTTTTCCTGTATATCATCATGATTTGACCTGGAATGGTTGTGATTCTTGTAATAGTACTGTGTCTCATCGGTATTTCAACAGAATCTTACATCAGGAGTAGGTGCTGTAGAACTTGATCCTGGACTTGACAATTGGATTCCCCAGGGATATGAAATTCATGGAATGGAAGATATCCAGAATCAGTGGTTCATGTACTACAAGAGTGCATTTCAATTTCGATCATGTCCCGAAACTCATTATAAAGTCATTCCATATGGTAAGCCATATGAAATCATGCTTCAGCCGAATCTCAATTCTATTGTCAAAGATGGTACCCTTATGATTGTATTTGATCAGCCGCATCTGGTCAATCTACGAACTACGTTTCGAAAACTAACGCGTCCTTACAGAGAAGCCAACAATGTGACCTATTTCTTTGTGATGGCTACTGAACCTGATAATCCAAGCATGATGAGACAAGTTTATACCGAATCGGAGCATTTTGGGGACATTCTCCTTTTCAACCATACAAACTCCTATCACAATCTGGCTCTATCGGTACTTCTCACATATCACTATCTCCAGGTTCTCCAACTTCCTCTCAAGTATCTTGTCAAGATGGACTCTGACTGTGCTCTTAACCTCCCCTCCCTCATGTCTATTTTGTATTCTCCATCCGTATTCCAGCGGAGATATCTGTATGCAGGAGATTGCCTGGAATCGCGATACAATACCTATGACCCTACAAAGAAGAATTTCGTGCCATTTTGCATCGTTTCTGACGACAATTACATTGCTTCCTATGCTAGAGGAGGATTGTATGTGTTAACGTACAATCTAATAACGCCTTTATTGATTGCTACGCGACACTTTACTTTCCTCACTCATCATGAAGATGGAAATACGGGGAAAGCTTTGAATGCCATGGGTTTTCGCTGTCATTCGCTAGGAGAAGAGCATTGGATTGCTAGAAATGGTTGCAGCTCGAAAGAGAAGTGTCGACAGTATCTCGCCATTCATCCCCGTCGGTCGAGTGGAGAGGCCAGAAAGTATTATAGAATGATCTTTGGAACTCAAATTGATTTGTGGAGAGAAAAATGGTTGTGTTTGTTTTGATCCCTCACTTCTGTTTTTACTTCCATCTCCACTCCATATTATTGCTCTACCTTTGGTATTGTGAATACCACCAATGGTAGGTAATTGTCATTCATTTCTATCATGAGTCTTGCAGAACTGACCACAGAGATCCAGATGGATTGTCATGATGTATGCAACACAGTTGTAGTGAAACCTTTAGATAATTGTCTCCGTTTTAGAGACTGTCGAGTTTGAGGACAAGGAGTACAACCGATGGTCTGGAGACATTGCATCTCACACTCTGGAAACGATAATCAAGAAATTATCAGGTTATAAGTTGATTGGTAGTTGATGCTCCTCACTTATGAGTTGTAGTGAATTGCGAGATTATGGAAAAAACGGGAGGTGAGTATTTTTCTCAAGCAGTCACGTTCTGGGATCCCAAGAAGGATGGTACTGGTGGTTGGATTGTAATTAACACTAGGTCAAATCGTTGTTCGATGGGAAAATGCGGAAATCTACGTCCTGTTGACCATCTTCGCTCTGAAGATTTAGTACGCATCTACACTTATTCTTCTCTTTCTCTTCTCTTCATTTTCATTTGTTTGTTTTGTAAATCCTTGTATATGGAAGAAGAAATTATGGAATTGGAGGGCCCTATAAACAACAGCCTCAGGAGAAAGAGTAAGGGGTCATATAGTGAAGAATTTGGTACCATTTGCTTGCAGTTGTCATCAAGTGGCTCTCAGATCTTCACTTTATTTTCTAAGTGGTATGCAGAAATTCGATTTGATTGTAATTGGTGCAGGATCTGGTAGGGAAAGAGTGGGAAAGCTTGATATGAAGGTGGTCTTGCTTGCGCAAAACGAGCTGCTGGTTATGGAAAGAAAGTAGCAGTGATTGAAAAGAACCGTATTGGAGGAACATGTGTCAATGTGGGCTGTATGCCAAAGAAGGTGATGTTCAACGCAGCAAATCTTCGTGAACTCATGAAAATTGCTCCGAGCTATGGATTTCAGACAACCGAGTCCTTTGATTGGAGTCTTCTCAAACAGCGAAGAGATGCGTTAGAAATGCTATTCAGGTATTATAGAATAGATTTGTCAAGCGATTAAATGCAAATCATACCCGAACTCTGGCCAATTCGGGTGCTGTCTATTTTGAGGGTTTTGGACATTTTGTTGCTCCTCATCAAGTCCAGGTGGGTGAAGGACCAATTCTAGAAGCAGATCATATTCTCATCGCAACTGGAGGCAAGCCTCTAGTCCCTTCATTCCCAGGAAGTGAGTACTGTGGAACAAGCGATTCATTTTGGGACCTGGAACAAGCTCCTACACGCTCACTTGTTCTCGGAGGAGGTTACATTGCAGTAGAGATGGCAGGTATTCTGAACGCTCTGGGCTCAGCTACAACACTGGCTTGTCGTCGCAATAGTCCACTTCGCACATACGATCCATTCATTCTTGAGCTTCTGATGCAGGAATTACCCCATAGTGGAGTTAACGTAATGCCCAATAGCACAATTGAGCGAGTGACGAAACGTGAAGATGGGAAATTCACTTGCACATTCCAAAACGGAAGTGTGGTTGACGATGTCGATTTCATCTTAATGGCTGCTGGTAGAGTTCCTCTGATTGAAGGACTCGGACTCGAAATACCCGGAGTGGCTGTTGAGCATGGTACTGTAGTAGTGAATGAGAAGGAAGAGACAACA
Organism: Blastocystis sp. subtype 8; assembly: GCA_027406425.1. Lineage (NCBI taxonomy): Eukaryota > Bigyra > Opalinata > Blastocystidae > Blastocystis > Blastocystis sp. subtype 8. Next base: position 14,788 of record JANPWN010000875.1, on the reverse strand, counting down.
GCTTCTGGAGTGTATTGTCTGGGTGATGATATTGGGAAGGTTGACTTGACTCCTGTGGCCATTCAAGCAGGTCGGAGACTGGCAGATCGACTCTTCGGTAATCGACCGGATTCTATTATGGATTATACAAATGTACCTTCCGTGGTATTTGCTCATCCGCCTATTGCTACTTGTGGCTTAACTGAGCCTCAAGCACGTGAGCGATTTGGTGATGATATTCAAATCTATAAAACAACATTTGCAAATACGTTCTATGCACTTGCTAATGATAATGAGAAGAAGAAAACGGGAATGAAATTGGTCTGTCAGAAATCAACGCAGAAAGTACTTGGTGTTCATATGATTGGTGATAATGTGGATGAAATGCTGCAGGGATTTGCTGTGGCTATTAAGATGGGTGCAACAAAGATGGATCTTGATAATACTGTCGCTATTCATCCTACGTCAGCTGAAGAGATTGTTACTTTTGGCCCTTGGGGAATGTACTCTATTGTTTGTTGACAGAAAGATCTTACAGACAATGGGATCGGATCTCGGGCATGACGATGAGGACGTAATGAAGATCTTTTCATCTGGAAATTGGTCAAAAGGAGAAAAGGAATTCTTACGAACGATCTTGTCGCAGAGAAGTGGAACCCTGATTATGTGTCTTCTAATCGAATGCATGATTTACCACTATGCAGTAAGAGAGTTGATTCTATTAAATGTTTCTTAGAACCTGATTTACTTGTTGTGGACAAATAATGCAAATCTAGGTGCGCAAACCTATTATGCAATCAACGGGACAATCTTCTTCTTTGGTATTATTCAATCGTTCTCATGCTGATCAGCTTTTATTGCTTAGAGTCGGTGCATCCTATCTTAAATCCAAAAGAAAACAGATCATTGTGTTTATTACCTTTATTTCAATGTTTCTAACCGTCATTCTCTTTGCAGTGTTACGAGGGAGTCTCTATGTAGTGATCATGACATTTTGTGCAATTGCACTTTTTGAATTAGTTGTCTATTGGGTGTTTGGATTACTCTCCAAAATGGGTGTTTTAGTCAAGCTGATATCTCTTGTCATTCTCATCATATCTTCAATTATCTTTACGGTTGTCTCTAATAAGCATGGATATGTACTTGTGTTCTTTTATTGTCATATAGGTCTCTTGTAATTCGCCCTTATCCTTTTCCAATCATACTCATTATTCTGAGTCGTGTTCTGAGTATTCTACTTTTGCATTGCTCTCTGATTCCCTTCCAGTCATGTTCTATCCCTCCAATTGGAAATGGCTCTCCTTTCATGATACATCTAACGTCATCAAAGATACTGCCGTGATAAGAGGAAATCACTTAATTGAGTTTTCATGTCCAAGTAGTTAATTTCATTTGGATTTATTGTAGATGCATTGAAGCAAGCCAAACTGACATCAGCACTGGAATATCAAAGCGAAATCCAAAAGTGGATCCAGCGATTGGATGAAGAAGAACGAATTGAGGCGGAACGCGTCTTTCAACGTTATCGGCGACGAAGGAAATTGGCCACTATGAGTTATCAGCCAGTATGAGTACTAACAAACATCCATCTGTAGTTAAGTTTGAATATGTCCCTTGTTTCTGATGTTTACATCTATGATTGTAAAGGAAATCAACAAGTGGTCCATTCTCCTTTGATTCATGAGGATGAATCCAAATTGCCTTCTATTTCCTTATTTGTCTTTGATAAGATGTCAAGATCTTCGTTCTTGTGTTAATTTGTCGATTTTTTAATGTATAGAAATGAGATGAAATCCACCCTCTCATTCATTCAAGAATTAAAAGAAACAGGTTATGATATCTTCGAATTTCCAGAGTCGAATTTAATGATAATTATAAAGTAGATTCATTGCTCAACCAAATAACACAATTCATTCACTTCTTTCTGACTCCAGAAAACACTTACTAAATTCTCTTCACCAGAAATATGGGGATAATCGATCCATCTCTGCAATTAGTAATGAATGTGAAGATTGGCTCTTTGCTAATCAGCCAGGAAAAGAATTGAACATTGAGAATGATGGTCAGATGTATCTTTGTCTTCGTCGAGCTAATGAGTACTCTATGGAACCCCTTCTTATCGATTAGTGAAGTGAAAAAAGATGAATTGACTCCAGAGGCGCTCCGATATGTCAAAGAGATTCAAGAAGCTAATCGGATCAATTCTACTGGCTTCGTTTCCTTGATTTATCTACACACTAAGTTGCCTTTGAAGACTATGGATCAGCATCTCTCGAAGGGACTTCAAGATATGCACTCTCAATTCCAACATGGCAAATTAGCTCCAATTTTGGGATTTGTAGGAGTTCATGGAAATAATGGTTTTTCAATCGATTTCCTCCCTGTAACTTTCTTCAGTTTTTTTCATGATTAGAGTACCTCTAAGGAACAAATGAACCCCATATTTGTATTAGTAAGTCATGTTAGTTGGTATCATAGTGAGTGTATTCCTTCTCACATCACTCAACAGTATCCCGAAATCAGCCATTTTTTATCAGAGAATCAAAATCATCAAATAGATTCGCGTTTGATTTATCATACACTTCAAGACCTTGTGAATTATCCCGTACTTTCTTCTACTGATCACTCAGTCTCTAGTCAATCTTCACGTCTTCTTCTCTACTTCGTCGTCTTTCGTTTGTTTCTTTCAAACATAATAGCTAAAACACAATGCGAACACCCTTCCTTCCTTTGCCTTTCTTCTTCTTCTCTTCACTCTCCTTCAACGCCTTCTCAATTGCCTTCTCCACAGGATCATCTCGCACACCCCAACCCTCAATTGTGGTGGGTTTTGTCGCTGCTGCTAATGGAGGTGTATAGAAACGTGATGACAAAGGAACGTCACTCTTCGGTGAGATATCTTCGGATCTTGATTCCCGAGGAGACTCAATGATCTTTCCATAATTGAGAGGTTCTACAGAAGCCTGTTTCCGCTTCTTTATCACAACAGGCTTTCCCGCCAATAACTGCGGTTTCTTCTCTGGTAATGGCGGGAAAATGGAATTGATTTGGTTGGCTGGCAACGAGGGAAATGAAACTGTTTCGTTGGGTTTTCCCCATACAGATTTCTTCTTCGGTTTTAACGACATAGAATAATCTTTCACAGGTTTTTCTGGAATTGTCAAAGGCGCCATTCTTTTTTGTTTTTCTTCTTCTGCGTCTTTTGTCAACACCCTAATACATAACATAGTCTCCTCTGTCTTACTTCAACCTCTTCACACTCTCATCTATAATAGCAGCCAAAGTGACCCGAATCAAATTCAACTCTCCCGCAGGAACTCCATCTAAATCCTTTTTTGCCCGATTGACCACTAATACACTTGGAATGACAAAAGAAGATCCGTTTTTGAACACATCATAAAATAGTTCGAATTCTTGCAAATGCCGTTCATTAATTCCAAACATCGGTAACCACTCAATGGAAGGGAGCTGCCGTTCATTCTGTTCTTGAATAATCATCTTCAAATTCTCTAGTTTCTCCGTTTCCACGCCTGGCCAAGATTCCTGTTTCGCTCGATTATAGAGTATTTCGTCCAAGACACGAATAATTTCAGTCATCGTTTCAGCCATGTTTATCAAAAACTCACAACTAACCACTTTACGTTTTTCAACTAAAAGAGTTCCCAATTCAGACTGGGTATCTAATTCCCATTTCCACTGTTTCCATTGATCCTGTAACACCCGACTAATTGGAAGGGAGCTAGGATACTGAATCAATGTCCATGGTTCCTTCTCTTCTTTGGGCGATTTCGGCAATTCCTGAACTTGTGTTAAATCCCCTAAGGACTGTGTCTTAGGAAGCGCAACAGAAGAGTCATCCGAATCCTGAGGAGATTCTGATGTTGAGGTACATGTGTTCGCTCCAATAGATTGAAGGAATTCCCGCGGTAATTGGGTAGACTTTCTTCCTTTGGCCTCTCTGAAGAGCGTTTCCAAGACATGTCGCTTTACTGGATCTGAGACTAAACTAATCAAATGAGAAAAGACAGCGATATGAGAATAACCAATCAACTAGAGATCAAGTACATCACAAGGGAGTTACATTCAAAGAAAGATCATGGAATACTGCACATGAGACCTTTCCATGAATAAATTGACCACAAAGCTTCTGATATCGTTCCAACTTCCCTTCATCATGTCCGAAGACTTCGCGTAATTCTTCTACGAGCTTCTGATTCTGCCTTCGAATCTCCTCTTCTGACCATCCCGAGGGATCCTCAACTAAAAATGTCTTCGCCTTCTCGATCTGCTTTTCAGTGATTTCTTCTGTTTTGGGTTGCTGTAGAGAATTGGATGAGAACAAATCGGCTAACTAAAAGTGAAGGGATGAAGATGAAAAAACATTAACAGTCTCTCTTTCGCCATGAACCTGCATTTTATGCTCCATCAGCTCTAGTCGAGTGTTAAACACACTAAAAGCTTGTCCAGCACACGAAGGATGATCACATACATAATGACAAGTTTCGTAATGATGAATAAGTGCTTTTGCACTATTAAAATACTAAACAATGAAAACAACTAGACAATTGTTACAGCATTAGCTTCAGGTGGGCAGAAGATACAGTGTTGATGGGAATGTTCCAAATGGTCAATTAAGGCTTTATCATCAAAGAATCGTTTATGGCAGAATCGACATGACTAGTGGTCAATCACATTTCGTAACACTCACAGTATGGGGATCAACACGATAATCCAAATTCGGATCCGTGATACCATTTCGAAGGTGTTTCACATATTCCTAGGCATTACCTCACTTTTGAGGCACTTACATCTCTTGTAAAACACAGCATCTCGTATGGAAATACTTTCAAGTTTGCAAGACACAAATCACACATTGTTCGCTGATGATCCAAGGTAACATGCTTTATCAACTCCTTTTGTGTCTTAAATAGGGGATTGGATGTGCTTTTCTTTGAAGCGTATTCCTGATAACAAATTGGGCAACGCAAGCCCAAACGAGCATGATACTTATCAGCCAATTCTTGCGACTCGAAATATATATTGAGCTTGTTGTCAAATACTGTTTGGGGATTATTCACTGTATCCTCGAAGGATGCTGTCGGATTTGTTGTAATCACAATTGATGTCAACTCTTCCTATTACATAATGCCTTCGGAAAACTTCTCACCTTGAAACTGGGACATTTTGTCTCTTTGTACAACAATACCCAGTGAAGCATGCACTTGGCGCAGAAGTCCTTGTGGTTGCAAGGTCCAAATGCGAAATCTTTAATATCGGAACAACACACAGAACAACTCATGATAAAATGGATGAGTCTTTCTTTTAAGCCGAAGAACCGTGATTCTTGACAATGGTTTAAGCAAGAAATTTTCGAGAAAGTTCTTGTTTCAGACTGAAATGAGGGATGAGATTACTCCATGATTGTTACTGAAAGCAGTATAGTTTGACAAAAATAACTGCTCTCTTCTACTATTGTCTCTCACTGACTATGTCCTCACTGATATCTCTCTCATCAATCTCATTCTAACAAACACAATAAACATCAAAACAGATCACCAACAACAATTTCACTCTCGTCCTTCTTCTGTGTTCCAAACCGAGTCCAATTCATTGTTTCAAAGAACTCCGAAAAGCCATACGGTAGAACTTGCATACAATACGACGAAATAAAAGGCCACAAGGCCACAATAAATACCACAAGAATCAGGAGAATACACACAATAATCTCTCCAAAGCCAAATACAATTGACTGTGCTTCAGCTGCAACAAGAAAACTCGATACAGAAGACAATTCACACTCAACTGGATAATAAGCAGCAGTTCTGAGAGTACAAATAGAGGAATCAGCAATTGTCTGTGTTCCGAACATTGTATACTGAGGTGCCATAATCGATACAACAGAGAGAGTCAGGATCACCGCTGTAGCATTGTTAAATGCGAAGATCAACATCGTCACTGCTGATGTGTTCAGATAATGAAGATAAGAGGGGTTTGATTAAGGAAATCAAATGAATGAATAATTAAGGATATTGGACCTAAAAACAAACGAACACCAGCTGAGCCCTGACCTTGCATGAACACTAATACGAGAAAAATAACTAGATATCACTGAATTAACTGAATTACCAGTCAAAACAAACACGAAATAATCCAAATGATAGTCATCTGCCCAATAGAGGACCTATTACTCAGATCACGTTAAAATGAATCACCCGATCTAGTAATGTATCTGTTCGTGTTCCATCTAATACTAACAATCCATAACTCCATTCCCCCCAGCGAATCTACTAGTAAAGAGAATGTATCTTTCATACTCGACTATATAAACCAGAGCCCAAACAAACTAAAAGAAAGAATGAATACAGCATTACTAAAACACTTAATGCTTGTCATGCCAATTAGGGATTCCAACAATTGGATACCACAGGATATTTATTTTCGGATGTCCTTCAATCATCTTTGTTACCCACCCCTTGCTAAACTCACTCTTAATCACAATCGCTTGCTCATGACTCTTTTCAACCACTAAAGACTTCTGTAATGACGATATTGTAACTCCAGAAATACCTCTTATCATCATTCACTTTATACAACCCAACTCAGTTGATGTGATGTAATCCTCTGGTTCTGATGCTTCATCTTCGTTCTATGTAGTGACGAATACAGTATCTAACCAACTTCTACATATTGAACAATAGGCCCAGTAGTGAAAAGATCTGGAACACTATCATGCTTCTTGTGAGCAAGAAGTACAGATAGAGGATTTGATAGCATTCCAATGGAAGAATATAGAAGGAACGTTGGAATACCAATTAGAAAGATGAATACTGAACTTGATGAAAAGAACGCATAAATACCGAGAAGATAAAGAACAAATCCATAGTCAGCAACTTCGCTTTCGGACAGAAGCAAAAATACAGGATCTGTGGAAGAATGAAATTGATTCTAGAATATATCAGTCAGAGCTGAATTCCAAACGGTTGCAAAAATACTGATTATGAACAGCACAATGAGAAACACGGAAATTGCAGTGAACAGAGTATATCGGTTCTTAAACTATTTCTTCATTGCAATTAATATTTCTATACGCTTGGGAAAATTGATTCACCTTTTCTATCGTAAAGGAGAATCTACAGTTATAGAAGACAACAGCAGCTACAGCTAATGCCGGAACAATTAAAAGTGTGTGGAGAATATAAATTACAATCATTATGGACATGAGATGCCGAATAACCCCATGATCCCCTTGATAGACCAATCTAACAGTAAAATTATTATATATGGATTACGCATAAATATCATTGACATAGACTGCTAGAATGGAAAAACACAAAGCAAAGGAGATCGTTTCATTGATTAACACAAATAGATTTCCTCGGCCCTTACGGGTATAATATGAAGAGATATGATATGATATATAGGTGACGATCTGAACATCAAAAACATATATCATCCTTACAATGACAACCACAAAAGACAATATAGTGGTAGTCACAGGCGATAGCATTTCCTTTGTGTTCTTGTGCTTTATTATAAATGGATTCCAAAAATAGGATCAAATGGGATCCCAAGATTTTAAATGATATGTGTGACTATGATCCAATATAGAGAGTATATCTATAATAAGTTGGATATTCACAATCTTGGTTAATTTGTTATCTGAATGCTAAGCTATTGGTTCGGAAGACTTCTTATTCTTAACTCAGTGAACAAACTTGATCTTTGTTCCATTCTTCCTAGAGGAATGACCATGGCAGCAGTGACAGTAGAACCGACCAGGATCCAATGGAACTTAAAGAAGAGTGACAACATTTGCAGTAATGGATTCTATGTTGGGATGAAATTCCTTATGAAGATTGAGACGAGAATAAAAACTGAAATGGAAAACAATATACCAACACACTTTGGTCACCGTGTATTTACCCCATTCTATCTTCAATGTGGTTAGTCAAATGGATTTGGAAGAAAGCATAGATAAGAATTCACATTGATGTAATGTCGTTCCAGAAACAAGATGATTCTTAATCTTCTGAAATAACACTGATTGGTGGTTGATAAATTCGATACCAAAACTCATTTAGAAACCATTCATCAGAGTTTGAGTCATGTTACTCGTTTTCCTCAAAACCATAAAGACGAAATCAGTAATTGATTTGCAACAGCTAGTTAACTCAATATCGAGGGATGCTACTCCCATTCTCCTAATCGATATATCCAGATAAAAGGGCAAATGAAATTGTGTGAAATACATTGCAGGACCAAGAATTATTGTTGCTGTTTGTTCAGAATCACCATCAACACAAAAAACCGCGGGAACTTCTACTCTCAATTCTTGTTGGTCCTAGCCAGTCTACAACAATGGTACTGTGAAAATGAAATGGAGTGATATTTAGAAACCCATTCTTCTGCACGGACATGAGAGAGCTATCACTTATCTGAAGTATAGCCCAGATGGTGATGTTTTCTTCAGTGCTGCAAAGGATTCTACTCCAACAATGTGGAGAGCATCAACGGGAGAACGAATTGGTGTTTTCGAAGGTCATGACGGAGCAGTATTCCAGCTTGATACAACAAGTAAGAAATGAATCAGGCATGTATACTATTTTGTAGGCGATACAAAATACCTAATTTCTGCTTCTATGGAATCAAAGAGCAATATCTGGGAAGTGAATACTGGAAAGTTGATCAAAACAATTTCTTTAGAGAGTCCTATCCGTGCTGTTGCTGTTAGTGAAGGTGACAAGTACCTTTGTTTAGGTACTATGTCATTCGCCAGAAATGGAGTAGGTGTAGCTCATGTACACTTACTGTTATAGTCCCGTCTGTTTATATATGATCTGTCAGTGGGTATGGAGAATTTGCAGGATCCTCTTATTGTCATAACAGACATTTGTCCACCTTCTGTCAATATTGTTTCCATCATCTGGTCTCCTCTGAACAAGTCTCTTATTCTTGGGTAGTCATCTTCTGCTGGTTTAAGGAGTAGATGCACGGATGGTCGTATTCGCATTGTGGACGCAGAATCAGGTAAATTAGATAAGGTGATCAATGCACACGAAGGAGATATTACATCACTAATTGCGTCGTATGATCGAACGATGTTTGCTACTTCTTCAAAGGATGCATCAACAAAGCTTTATGATATTCTAACGTACGAGGAATTAGCCAGTTTTAAAACGGATCGTCCTTTGAACGGAGTTGCGTTATCCCCCATTTTCGACCACATTGTTGTGGTAGGAGGTGTAGAAGCTCGTGATGTAACAACTACGCGTACACAGAAGATGGAATCGCTGTTCTTCAATTATGCCATTAAGGAGGAAATTGGTCGTGTGAAGGGTTCTTTTGGAACAATGAACAGTGTTCAGTTTAATCCAGATGGAAAGAGGTGATAGAGCGGATGGAAAATGAGTTCTAGTTTCATTACTGGAGGAGAAGATGGATATGTGCGTTTGTGCTTCTTTGATGATGATTACTTCAAGAAAGTGGGCTTGGGGGATGCGAATTACGAATAGGATGCGATTGAAGAGAAACGATTGCGTGAGCTGGAAGCTATGGCTACAGCGAAGGAGTAAATGTGGTTAAGGTGTTTGTTGCGACGAAGAGTTGCTGATAAGAAAGAATCGAATGATGAGAGGATAACAAAAGTACAATAAGCATGAAAACACCCACAAGGATAAAACAGGCAACATCATTGAGATAATTACAGTTCTCAGAATCGACATCCGTCTTAACACGAACAGGAGAAGGTGAACGCTGTTTTCTCAAAACTGCAATAATATCTTCTTCATTGCTCACAGGATCTTTGTAAGCTAGAGATATATCATTTTCGGAACTAGTAGAATCAATGGAACTACCGCGACGTTTTCTATGGTCTGTCTGTTGAAATGAAGAGGAACAAATACATGGAATGGAATCACTCGTGGGAACAGAAGAATGAGATGAACCACCTTCTAGTAGTGAACAGGAAGTGCTTCTCGCTACTCATATCTCCAAACTGGTTCGTTTGGTTCAGCAAACTGGACAACAAACAAACAAAAACTACTCCAATTCTTCTGTGTCTCTCCACAAAATAATTTCTTGTTGCTTGAAAAACCGTCTCTCTTCAGAGTCCACCAATACAAGGTTGATATAGTACTACTTCTCAGAACTACTCCAAACAACTACCTTCACAGAGAACAATCGATCGATATTTCGGAACGAAGGAGACAAATCATACGGTCTCAGATACATACGAACGGGAATCACTTCGTCTTTCACTGGAAGTCCGTCCATGATCTCAAACTTTGCCAATACTTCACTCTCGATGACTTCACGATCACCGCTTCCAACAATCTCTTTTCGGATGATCTCAATATCCATATGAAGGATGCGAATACGAGCTAGAATGAAATGTATGTTACCGGTAATCATATCGTGAAGATTGTATGTGTCTTTATCGAACTTGAACTCAATCTGCAGACAATCTTCAACACCAACCTCCATCCGGATTGGATGAACACTCTGAGGCTCCTTTTCCTTTCGAACAATCCAGAGTTCCTTTTCCTCGACAAGATTGGGACGATAGGGTCTTGTAGCCACTACACGAAGATAGTAACGAACACGAACGTTAATTCCATAGTAGGATTCGAACTTCTTAGAGACTTTCTTGAAAGAATACTTGAAAGACTACCTGTAACTCCATTTCAATTCAATTACCTTCTTGCCCATAACCACACCAGCAGCTTCAAGACTTTTCTCTTCTTGAAGGAATTCGTGGGTGGTTGCGCCATTCGAGAAATCAATAACCACACCAATCAGCTGGATCGAAATACCAGTATGCTCCAAACGACTCCGACCAGGGACGTGAATGTTCACATACCCACTGATATCTTCCTTTGCCTAAATGTTACGACTTCCCATAGAGATGAATTACTCCAAAAATAGGAAATAAGAAAGACTCATTACTCATGAGCTCTAAACGGTACTTAGGGTGATTATCTTCATTCTTCACTGTGATTTCGAATTCAATTTCCTTCTTTCGTGGAATTAACTTGTTAATAAAATCCTATACTTTACATCAACCACTCCAACCAAACCATGGAAAAACTTCAATCTATTTCTAGAAACGATTCTTCTAATGACAGTAGGTAGATTCACGAAGTGAATGAACTCAGATGCAAGGAGATTAGTCCATAAACACAAACGATAGCTTCCACGGTTATGGTCACTTTTTATTCAGATGAGGTCATTGAAAAGGCCAAAGAAAGAAATGATGAGGAAATATAGAGCACGTAACAGAGAGTTTTGATGGACGAATGATGTGTCGTACTTTCATAGAAAGCAGTGAGCTCATTCAACAACATGAAGTGCATCTATTCCAACTATTTTCTTCGTCTTGTCAATGAATGACTTGGAGATGAGAGGTCATTGAAATGAATCGAATTGAGGACTATTACAATTGCATTCGAAACAGTCGATTAGAATGGTATTTGTACCGTCCAGAGTATCTCCATCTTGTTGCCGTTGTTGAAACGGTAGTTCTAATACCTAATAAATGAGCAATAGGCTGGACTTATCTTTTCAGGCATTGGATTACCTCTCATTCCCCTCTCCCTCATTCCTGTAGCCTGTAATCTCAAGGGAAACCCATCGATGCGTCGTATTGTAGCCTGTTGATGCGAAGTAAAACAGTAGTATACCTATTGGAGGATGGGATTAGTGATTGCAACAATGGTGTATTTCTGCTACCGTATTTCTTATCTAAATTATGTAACAGCTGTTTCTCAATCAGTCCATGAACCTGGCGGGGAGATTCTGACGTTCTTTCGACCATTAGCTCTATCAGTAAAGGATTTTGTCATGTATATCCTCCTTTTCTCTTGTGAGGTGGCTTTGGCTGGAAATAGCTAACAAATAGTTATGGATTCTCCTTTTAACTATGATACTTCCACTTCAAGTGAAAACGACGTCTATCGCCTCTACACAGGAAAAAGAGAAGGGAGAGAAGGAGAAGGAGACATGAGTATAATCGTGGAAACCTGTTTACTTTTGCTTAAACTACCCCTGGAAATATGTCATAGACCTCTTAGACTACGTTGACGTACGGAAAGGAAAAACCACGATTAGCCATCTTCCAATTCAATTTCAATGGGTCTCAAACTCATTTACTTAAACCACCCCCGAAATGATATGAACAGAAGAAGAATGAAGGTCGTGAGCCTCTACTATTCTCAAGATGAAACGCACATGGCAAAGACCACAAATCATTGGTTCTTGAAAGATTCGTAACGCCCCGAACGGAACTCTTCTCAAAGTGTTCACTTTTTATTTATGGAAAAGAAGGAACAAAATGTCGAACTTACTACTATTAGCATTGTACAGAAGCAAGATGACGTGGGTCCTATGGCTCGTTGTCACTTCTAGAATGCCGAAGTCTTTGCGTGGTCCGCCGAGGACTTAGGTGCTCCTAGCGCCTCAAAAAAGGATAGTCTATTTGACTGGCAGTTTGAGAACGACGGTGCTAAGTCTATTGAGAGATTTGGCGGAATCGACAAGTTGATGGCCTCGTTGGGTACGGATCCTCAGAAAGTGGGTATAGAAGAAGCTAATGAGATGTAGGGACTTACCTCGGAGCAGGTGAACGATCCTAAACGTCTGGAATACTACAGCACCAATAAGCGTGAAGCAATGAAGGGAATAACGTATTGGGAGTTGATTTGGATTGGTATGCATGATCTGACTATTATTCTTCTTACAATATCTTCCTTTATTTCTATTATTTTGGGTATTTACACACATGGCTGGCAGACGGGTTGGTTCGATGGTTTTGCCATTATCGTTACCATTCTTGTTTGCTTGAATGTTTCTGCTATTAACGATCTTCAGAAGGATAAGCAATTCCGTGCGTTGAATGCAGAAAATAACAAGTCGAACATTACTGTGATTCGTGATTCCCGTCAAATGCAAGTACCAATTGATGATTTGGTAGTGGGAGATATAGTTCAAATTTCAGCAGGAGACACAGTCCCAGCTGATGGCTATTATCTCTCTGGTAACAATGTTAAGATGGACGAATCGAAACTGACAGGTGAATCGGATCAAGTGGAGAAGGGAGCTAAGAATCCTTTTATTGTCTCCTCAACTGAGTGTCATGAGGGATCGTTGACGATGTTGGTTGTGGCAGTGGGACCCAATTCAGTGTTTGGCCATATGCGATCGATGATCGAGTCAAGTGGCCGTGAGTTCACACCACTTCAAGTCAAGTTGTCTCGTCTTACGAAACAGCTTTCTGGAGTAGGCGGTTTTATGGCTATTGTCACAGTGGTAATTATTATCGGAACACATCTGTATGATTTCTTCAATGGTCGGGGAACAGTCGATGCTGAGGGTAATCCTTACTGGTCAAAAGAGAATTGGAACGAAGTTCTTGATGCCTTCACTACTGGTGTGGCCATTCTTGTGCTGGCTATTCCTGAGGGATTGCCTCTGGCTGTAGCAATTGCCTTAGCATATTCTGTGAAGCGAATGATGGCAGATAACAATCTAGTTCGTCACTTGAACGCATGTGAGACCATGGGAGGAGCCAATACGATCTGCTCAGATAAGACCGGAACCCTCACTCAGAATCAGATGACTGTGGTCCAGGGATGGGTCTATAATCCTGAGAAGCAGACAAAATTGTTGAGTGAATTGAAGCGTGGTGATCAGGCTGAGGTAGACGCATTCTTAGACTCATGTCGTCATATTGCTGAACCCCTTTTACACCCTCTCACTCAGGATGCTATTCTGAATAATGAAGCTTATTTGACTATTGGTAAGGATGGAAAGGAAAGAGGAGTGGGTTCAGCACTGGATATTGCATTCTTGCGATGGTGTCGATTGATTGGAATTGAATACACTAAGGTTCGAGAGGAAATGCCAGAAGTTAAGGATGATAATGCTGTGGGTATTATTAGACGATTCCCCTTCCATTCGAATCGTAAGAGATCTTCGTGTTTGGTGCGTCTCCCCGATGGAAAGTATCGACTTTATGTGAAGGGAGCTCCTGAGATGGTAATACGACTCTGTGATGAGATGATTCTTCCTGATGGAACTAAGAAGGAACTGACAGGTACTTTTGAGGAAGATTCTGAGGGTAATCTCTCGGGTACTGGATCCCGTAAGAGAATTGTGGAGCATTGTATCTATCCTATGGCTCGCCAGGCTCTGCGTGTGTTGGCGTTTGCTTATCGTGATTTCGATGCAGCCCAGGACTGGGATGCGATGGTGACATATCGTACTGAGGAACAGAAGGGAGTGGGAGACTGTCCTGCTGTCGAGAGCCAACTCACTCTTGTTGGATTACTTGGATGTCAGGATCCTGTGCGACCTGAAGTGCCTGATGCTGTGTTGGATTGTCAGAAGGCTGGTATTTTTGTGCGAATGGTCACTGGAGACAACATGGAAACAGCAAAGGCAATCGCTCGTCAGTGTAACATCTATCATCATAATGTGTGGAAGGACGTAAATGGGAAGGAGTGGCCTGCTGGTCGTGCTATTCTGGGTAGCCAGTTCCGTGAGATCACAGGAGGATTGGTTTTGCCTCCTCACTTCTATCATAAGTGTGAATGTAAGGATTGTTCAGCAGATCCTTATTTCGTGGCTGGTTTCAAGACACCTGATTATCCTACTCACTATGGTTATCCTTCCATTGTGGGTCATAAGGATGAGCATTGTAAGGACTGGACACCCGAGGCGATTGCTGCTCGTGGTGAGGGAAAGAGTCAGTGTACGAAGGAGTGCAAGGAGAGAGGTTGTATGTATCAGGTGAAGAATCCTAAGGACGCTCGTC
>JANPWN010000870.1:0-13667 GCA_027406425.1 Blastocystis sp. subtype 8 | reverse complement strand
ATCACAGCTTGGAGAACATTACTTGTTTGTTAACAAACAGAAATCTAAAAGAATTACTCCTTCTCAAACCATCTAAAGGGAAGTGTGCAATGTGGTCAGCTCATGAATAATACGCTTGATTCCAACAATACAACCTTCATCCCGTTCATTTGGAGGTAACTGCTTCACATGGGCAAAATCAACAAGTCGAACAATTGGCTTGTATTCAGTTTCTGTATTACCCTCTAGAATGAACAGGATACTTGTGCAAACGAATTTCAAATGACCAGGAGCTTCAAACCATTCTAAGATTGGTTTAAGTTGGTTGATAATAGATTGAATTACATCTTTCTTATATCCCTGCTTCACTTGTGAGAAGTAAGTAGCAAACATAGAGTTTAAAGTCTCCTCTGTAAGACTGTACCCGTATTTCTTATCATACAAGTCGAACTGTTGCTTTTCGCGATTGTAGACACGCATTCCAGTTAATCGGAAACCGATAGTACGTTGTAACGGATACTTCTTGGATTCACGATCAATTTTCTCCTGAGGAGCATCATCCTCCCACGTCTTTGTTCCTATCTTCAGATCAATCACAGAAGGCTTTTCATATCCAGAAGTGAGATCGTCGAGAATCATGAACTGTCCCTTATTATCCACTTGTTTCACCCCATGAAACCCAGCAATCCACTGGGTGAATTCAGGGTACTGTTCTCCAATAGTAGAATAGAAGGTAACTTCTTTTTCTCTGCAAATCAGTCAACCAATTGATTTAAACCCTCTTCCCAAATCCTGGAGTTGTTTCAATATCCAACTGCCTTGATGCAACATACCTTGATTCTGTAACTCAAAGGTATGTCCTCCAACTTGATTTTCAAATGCAGTGATAGGTGATGAATCCATATTTATATTCTTGAAGAACTCTAACAGGCATCATTTCCCGCGATTATTCGTCTTGTACTCAAATAGTATTCAAGACATTTTGAATCTAATGGAGTAGGTGAATAGAATACAAATAATGTATAGTTCCGCTGTAGAGAGTTATATGGGTGCTGTTTTTCGTGCCTGTGTAACATTTGTGTTGTTTTCCTCATCAATAGAATAATCTCAAAGAATTCTGTTCAGAAGAGGAGTATCTTTATTTATTATTTATGAATGTAGCATCTCTGATGGTTATGTAACTTCATGGTTTGCTTCTTGTGGCATTCAACTAAGTGATCGGGGTAGATCTTTTATGGATATATAACCAATAGATCTTGAGACTGTTGTCGACTTTCTGCATTCATCATTTATGTCAGCAAAAGATTATTTAGCAAATACAAATAAACAATTTGAACTGGAAAGAAGTATGATAAGAACTAGGAGTTGATGTACTAGATTTTAGTGTTCAGGATCAACGATATGCTGTTCAAGGGCAGGTTCTAGATACAATTCATGAAGAAACGGAATCATCGACAACACATTCAAAAGTGAATGACACTATTCAGAATCCTCTGTCTATCTTAGATGGTTCAGTAACAGAAAATTCCAGTATTCCTGTATCTAATACAGTTGGACAAAAGGATGATACTAGTTTTGAGAAACCAGATTTTGTTGGTCGCTGAACTATTCTTTTAGTTGTAGACGAGTGTCAGCTACGATACTGTGACAATGATTCGAATGAGTATGTGTTGATGGAGTTACTAAGTGTAGAACGAATGGCAAGCAACTTGCAATCAATGCATCGATATATCTATTTTAATGTGAGTTCGTTTTCAGACGATCAACTACAAGAATTTGTTCATTCTATTCAGCAACAAGAGGAAGGAAACGCAGAATTGCAAGGAGTTACAATTCGGGATGTTGAAAAAAATGATGCATTTAGTTGCAGTTTTGTAGTGATGATGATTTGGCGCCTTGTTGGAGATCGAAATAAAACTGGTGAAAGCAAGTTATTTTCAAGTTGGAAAACGAAGGTGAATGTGGCTGCTCAACAAGTGCTTTCTGAAGCTGCTGTGGGTTTTCTTGATATCTTGAGTGATGGCATATACGTGTACCAATAAACATGTTTCTTGCTTATAAATCTAGTCGTTTCGAATTATTCTCTAACTCATCACCCCTACATGGAAGTGACCGATCATTTGCCTACCCTCGTTTCTTTGATGAATGAAATAACAACTCATTATTGCGAGTGATTGCATTAATATATACTGTACACTGCTCAATCATTCTTTTATCCTCCTCCAAGTCATTATCCTACAATCAATTACCTTCGCTATTCCAACCTGTGTTTCAATAGCATGATTTAGTAATTCCTCTAGTCTCTGCAGTGCATCTAACTCACGATAGCAGCTGCTTTTCTCTTCATTACATAGGGACATCACTTCGCGAACATTCATGCGAACTTCGTATTCTTCACTATCATCTCCATATTCGGAAGGATCAAAATCACGAATCTTCTCAAGTTGATTCCTCTTCACTTCGATCTGGCGTCGTGAAGGAGAAGGAGGTTTAAAGCTCTCAAAACATGACACGAAACGTTGTAATTCGACAGAAACTATATCAAATCATATCAAATACCCATACGCTTATCTTTTAGCGACTCATTAGTTTCCGTAGTAGGAACAACCACTGAGGGACCTTCAAGATGCTCCATTTCTCGAGGATGCACATTGATGTCATTGAATTGAGGAAATTGTGCACTAACTAAAACACTTCAAAAATTGGTACAATATTTGAATTGGAATGCTGTTTAATACCTTGGAAGTCATAGAACGACCCATTGTATGTTTATCGTTCCATAGACGTATAACACCTAGAATCCGACTAGCAATTTCCGGATATTCAACATTTCTACCACTAATTAAGAAAATAGAGAACATACTCAAGCGATTTCTCAACCATGAAAGGGAGGAGATCAGCAAACAAAGGTGTGTACTATTGTATAATCGACCAAGGATGCTAGATACAGAAAAAACACCTGTGGATCGCTCTCGGACAAGAACACTATTAGTGAGAAAGAAGTAATACAATTTGGTTTGGCAGGATGCTACCTATCAGCAACAAAATAAATTATCACCATTTGCAAACATGTCTCGAATCATATCTACAATTCGTTTTGCATCACTACTGTTCTCTTCTAACCATCTTGTCATATCTAATAATCATTCGATGACATCGAACCACAGTACCCGTGATGCATTGCGATGTTCCGTTAATTGAGTGCAATTTTCTTGCACAATCCTCCAAGATGAAAACCATTCGGAGTAAAACTCGCAATATATCGAAATGCTAATGAAGAAACAAGTGTCATTACGCTATATCATTAACTGAATATCTCTTTTCTTTGTCACTAGAACGAATTTCCGTTGTACTGTCATTAGAACGAACCCATTTCCAACCGAATGTGAGATAATACGCTAGGAATCCAGAGAACACACCTACTAGATAACCTGCTATGACGTCTTCTCCACGATGCTTGTAATCCCACTACTCATAAACCCCTCTTCCAACATCTACAATTCTGGAACTACCAACATATACAGGAATACTTAAACATAAAAGAAGGATAGCAGAAATAAGTCCCCTTTTCACTGATCGCTTCCATCCTTTCACTTGCCAGACGGATCCAACAAGAAGAATCGATGTGAATGTAGCATCCAACATTGTGTGTGACGAATGACCGGATGGATAGCTTCGAAGGGCATCCTTGATATGTTTCTTCTATATCTCAAAAGCGGGAAAAGAACTAACCGTTCCGGTACATTTGTTCATATCTACAATGTGTCCGATTGTACCAAAGATCCTAGTTCCATTCACAGATGATTGAGGATATCCACATCTCTCGAAGAAGCAAGGTCTTGGTCTTCCTGTCACATTTTTCACAACACTGGTAATACTTTCATTGATACAGAAGGCTAGGATCATGAAATAGGCAACTCGAAGGGTCTACTTGATAGGATAGTAAAAGGTGTACATTCCATTGAGTTCGTTTCTCTGTGGATGCAAAAAGAACTAGGATCCCTATGAAAGGAACAACGAAGAAAATGACTAGCCATGGTAGTGTTCTATCTGTAAATAAAGAGTACATTATATACGGAACCGTATTATTGACAGGGTATGATAGAGAGATATCGCCTTCAATGACCATTGTCTGGTGAGGAGTCATAAACTGGCTTCCTAAGGCAATAGCTGCTACAGTCAACAAGCTAATCCCATAGACAATCAGTCGAGTAGTTTTCATACTTCAATTATGAATCTGCAATTGTTACGCCACCACATTCGCAGCCCAATACTGCATTCTAAAGTTTAAAATGAAGACTTTCCCCTTTTTCATTCTTTGGTTAGTATTCATTTGCCTTGGACTCGCTACGGATGAAGTTGTAACGTCGTTGGATGTTGATTCCTTCGACGACTTCATAGAAACTCATTCAGATGTGGTAGTAAAGTTTTATGCACCTGTAGGAATTGATAATACTGTTTGATTGCAAGTGGTGTCGTGTCTGTCAGAAACTAGAACCTATCTTCAAGGAAATTGCAATGGAAACAAAATCACTGACTACGTTTGCTGAGATTGATGTTTCAGCTAACCCGAAAATTGGTCGTCGCTTGAATCTAAAGGGGGTTCCAGTTATTATGTACTACAAACAAGGTAAATCCATCGAGTATCGTGATAGACTGGATAAGCAGTAAGTGAGTGAAATAGTAGTGAGGGATAGAAGTTTGTTGAAATTTGTGAATGAACTGTCAGCAGCAAAAAGTGACCAAGCAGAAGCTGTGGAATGGGATCGAAGAACGAAACATTTGAAAGATCAAATTGCTTTGCATAACATTATCGTTGTTGGTTATTTTGATGAACATGAGAAAGGTGTGATTGAGGAAGTTAGTGAGGCTGTTTTGTCACTGCCAGATGTAACTAGACTAATTATCACAGAGGAGAAGATTGCAGAACGTATGAACATTCCATTCCGTTCTTTGGTTCTATACCAGTCGGACAAGGACCCAAGTATATATGAAGGACCTCTAAACCGTGCCGATATCAAGAAATGGATCTTACTTGAGCAGTTGCCTCTCATTGTTCCATATACAGCAGAGAACACCCGAAAGATCTTCAATAAGGAACATGGAGTAGATGTGCAACTTCTTTTCTTTGCTCCCACAGAGAATCCCAGCAAAAGTATTCTTGAGGCGACCGATGTGATGCAGCGTATTGCTCAGAAGTATCGATATCGAGTTATCATTATTCAGATTCCTGCAGAGAATCCTCGACTCCTTGATTTCTACGGTATTGAACAGAAGGATGTTCCAGCAGTTGTTCTGACTTTGGAAGAGGGAAATAAGCCAAGGAAATATCGATTGAGTGATAGGATCACTGATGTATCTGTTTCTTATTTCCTTGATCAGGGTATGAATGGGAATCTGGAACCTTACCTTCGTTCCGAGAAAAAGCCAAATCATTTTGTTGGACCTGTTTATGTAGTTTCTGTGGGTAGAATTCACTTGTAGAAAGTGGTGGGAACAACATTTGAGGAGATTGTGTATAATACGAAGAAGAACGTTGTAGTTCGCTTCTTTGCTCCATGGTGCGGAAAGAGCAGTGACTTCCAACCAATCTATGAAGAGGTTGCAAAGTCCTTCCTGATGGATTCGTCAATTATGTTTACAGACTTTGATATGACAAAGAATGAGGTTAATGGATTTGAGTACCGAGAGTTCCCTGTGATCCTCTTCTTCAAGAAAGGCAAGGAGTATGTGATGTATCAAGGTGAGTTAGAAAAGGAACCATTCCAACGGTTTATCGAAGACAATCTTTTGTCATATGAATCAGAACTTTCTATTGTTTGTTGACATCGTGGAAACAGAGAAACCATAGGACGCAAATCGAGACTATTTTGTATAAGAGAATCGAAATTGCTAAAAATCGATTCAATCATGTGTAAAACTGCTGGCAGTGAGGAGTAGAATTGTTGAATAATCTGATTAGAGTCTGCAATGTACACATTGTTCTCTATTGTGGGAACTTGTTTTATGGTTAGTATGTAACAGTTTTGATAAGTCTTTTAGTTTTTCCTTTACGCAGTATTTAAAAGCAACCCGGGAATGTACGATGAATTGAAGAATCCCGATGTCACTTGTAAGGGTCTATTTGAGACAGGTACATTGCAGACTGGATTGTGTGAAAGATAGCAATTGCATATTTAGTAACAGCGATCATTTCTGGCGCATTCTGGATCTACCATGTGTAGGAAATACGATAAAGGTTGTTATCAATGTAGGCAGAAGGACAAGCACACGGTAGTGGAGGAAGAATCTGCTTTTGAAGCAAGTAAGAAGCGATTCCACTTTGCTGCTACAACGACTGAAACAACTGTTCCTCTTCTCAAGGCGCAGTTGTAAATTTCATAGTTTATTACACTGTTTTTTTCAAAACCTTACAATGTTCGCATGTCAAAACGCCGCTTTTGAGACTATCCCTTGGAAAATGACCCAATTTTGGCCAATACACGAAGAGTCTCGATTTCGATGATCGCGAGAATATTCTTATTTTTACTTCCTTTTTTGTGTCCGTTCGGACGCGAGTCGTTTATCATGCCAGAAGAGACTATTGATCAATCAACGAGGCGGTACATGACCAAGCTGTATATTGTTACTCTTTTTTATCAACTTGGTAATGCACTTATTCTTCCTATTGTTCCATATCTTGCCAATAATCTGAATGCAGATAGTACTCAGTATGGATTGTCATTTACGGTATACTATATTACGCAGTTTATAAGTGAAGATGCATCCCATTCATTATTCATAGGTTCACTAGGACTAGGAAAGATCAGTGACAAATATGGACGACGGTTAGCTCTATCTGTTGGTCATTTGGGATTGACAGTATGTAGAATTTGAGTTATTCTGTGACTGTAGTTACCATGTGCCAACTTTTTACGAAGAATGTGTGGTTCTTTATTCTTTTCAGAGCTTTGACAGGATTGTTCGATGCATCAACCCCTCTGTTCCAAGCGTATTGATATCTATCCATCCATGACTTTTAGTTGTGTTGGAGACGTAACAACCTCCAGTAAACGAGCTCATTACCTTTCGCAATTGGAGTCAGTGAATAATGTGGCACAGGCAGTAGGTCCTCTGATCGGTGGGTTTCTGTCATCTTTTTCCCTTAGTTACGCTCTGTATGAACTGATGTGGTGATTGATGTCTAGAATTGCGACTACATTGTTCTATGTCTTTGCTACCATCACTACTGTGTTCTTCTTAGATGAGAGCAATCCTGGAGTTCTTGAGAGACGACGAATTCTCCAGAATCTCAAAGAACAGAATCTCGATAGAGAGGCCTATGAAGAGCAGAAAAAGCGAATTCTCTTCCAATTGGATGTTCAGCGTACTAAATGAAGGAATTGTTTATAATTAGAATCAGGAGTTCGTTCACAATCCTCATCTTCATTGGTGTCAAATAAGAAGTGGAAGATGAACTATGTGATGGTAATTGCTCTTATTGGTGAATTCTGCAATCGATGGATTATCAATTTATTTGATGTTTCTTTTGCAGAATTCGGA
The DNA here is from genome assembly GCA_027406425.1 of Blastocystis sp. subtype 8. Classification (NCBI taxonomy): domain Eukaryota; class Bigyra; order Opalinata; family Blastocystidae; genus Blastocystis; species Blastocystis sp. subtype 8. The sequence goes on along the minus strand of JANPWN010000870.1, from coordinate 6,146 downwards.
GAGGAGAGATATCAAATGTCATCTTCCGAGTTCTGGTAAGAGAATTGTTGGATGTTGATTTGTAGCTTCGCCTCAGCACTGGGCAGTGTTATCAATGTGGTACAAACTGGATGGTTATTTAATGTGTTTTTGAAGTGTAATTTGTCAATTCCGATAATTACTTCTTTTGCAGGTGTTACTGGAAGTACATAATTAAGGTGAAGTTTCATCATAGTTATTGGTATTCTTTTATGTGTTAATTCAACGAATAAAATAACTGCTATATGTGGTAGTCTCTGTTTCCTTGCTGCTTATGGTTTCGCCGCTCCAACAGCTCCAACAATAATGTCGGTATGCGTGAACGTGTGAGTGTGAGGGTAGACAGAGTCGACGAGCGACACTCAGGGAGTAGCAACTTCTCTGGTATTGATCGGAGGTCAATCAGCCTACGTCACTGCACCATCCATTCTTGGTGGATTATACACCAAAGGTGATACGATGCCATTCCTTGTGAGTTTAGTTCCTTGTAAGTATTGTTGGAATTATTGATTCCTAGGTAGTGTGATATTAATTATAATGGTTGTATTACACTTTATTCCAGGAGGAAAAACGGCTGGACAAGTACCATTGCGATATGCCTTGGAGAATTTGGCAAAAGAGACTAAGATGGAAGGTGTGGATAATGAGAACGAGTTGGAGGAGTTGGGACGCTCCGGTGAACGAGTATCTGATAAAAAACCAGACGATAATGATCATGATGTCATGATTGAAATGACCACAATTAACAAGAAAAGTGAGGATAATGAGGTTCAGATTGTGGTACCTGGACAAAGGAGTATTGATGAAGACGATTTCTTTGTACCTCCGCGCTTCTTGGGAATGAGGTCAACACCTCATGAGGAGCAGACGAGCGATAATGATGCTATGGCGCATGAAACAACTGGAGATGAAGAACCCAGAGAGGAGATGGCTATTTGATGCGTGTTTGTTGAACGAATTCTCACACCGAATCTATTGAGGAGTTTCATGGAGTGGTCTTCATTTTTCAAGATGAGTGGAATACTATGGAGTTTTGAGAAGATGAAGAATCTTCTCATTGATTCCGACAAGTTCAAGCAAACGTGATCTATGGTTTCTCAAATCATGGATAGGGATGGTGCAAGAATGGTGTTTGATGAGTGGTATCGTATTGCGAAACTCTTTGCTCAAGGAAAAATCAGTTCAGGTAAAGATCGGAGAGGTACATAACGAAGTAGACCAAATGGTTGCATGCACAGAGGATTGTTTTCGAACAATGTTTATTACCCACTCTCCTGGTACATTTACTAAGCCAAATATGGATTACTATGTGATTTCGTCACTAATGAAGGCTTTCAGGAATATTTTAACTATTTTGAATACAAAACCAAAGTTCCAAGTGCTCAGAGATAATGCCCATTTTGTTCCTATTATGAGTTGGCTCCAGCAAAGCATTATGCCTCAGTTAGTCATTGGAACAAAGAATGACCGAGTTAGATATGATTGGAGTGTAGTATATAGATTGATTCTATTGCTCGTGTCGAGTATTCTGAATCGATATGGGCTCTTCTTGAGTTCAGTCGCTCGTTAGCATCGACATACAATGTGGTATATCCAGGTGTTCCTTGTTATCTTTATTCTCTGGATTTCTTTACGATTGCTTTCAATGTGGGTCTATTTAGTGAGTATGATCTCTAGACTGCAGAGAATCTAAGTTTGCGACAATCAATTTTGCATTCGGTGTCTGAGATGATCGAGATTGATTGTGTGAAGATGATGTCCTTAGTAACTCCGCTTGTCCGAGATGCTGAGGGATGTGCAGTTTTATGGTCAATAACAGTTTTGGCAAATAAAGAGGCAATTGAAGTGATGCAAAAGGGAATCACATTAATAATTCGAAAACGCGGGATTGATGCTCTGTTACTATTCTATAACAGCATGAATGATTATGTAAGTGTAGGATCCCTTCAATTGCCCTTATGTTGAGAAACTCGCGCTGCAAGTGACTACACTGTCAGAAAGCCTCACTAATATTATTTTATATCATTTCTGTAATATAGCAGCTACAGTTGTCGCTAATACAACCGTTCCTAGCAGCAATGAATTGTCAACAATTCCCGAAGAAATCATTGCTGGTCGCGTATTCCTGCAGTCGCTCACGCACTACTTCCCAAGTGGTTTTTTCTTATTTTTGTAACGTTAAGACAATTCTTATGTTCTGGATTTCCTCTTTTCTGTTTCAATTACAACACTGTTTCCTGTTGCCTCTATTACATCTCCTTACATTGACTTGTATGACGATAATACTCTTCTCAAGTATCTTTTTCCTTACTTACAAACAGCGATTTCAGCGATGTCTGTTGCAGGTGTATCTGGAAATGAGGAGGACCAAGACACAATCAATTTGCTGCGAGATATAACTTTGTTTTTACTTAATTCGTCGACAAGACCAATCAATTATGATGTTGGCCATATATTGTTTTCGACGCTTCTTCTAGCTATGCGTCGTGGTTACATCGAAACAGAGCGATTTCCAGAAGCAACAGCGAATGTGATAGCATATTACGCTATCAAACCGAGTTCTTTAGCCGTAAACACGCAAATTGATCCTTCGATTCGTGAAAGCAGTTCATGGATAGCAGAGATCTTTGAAGATTCAGAAGATCGTCATCGGGATGCTCGAGCAATAAAGGAAGTGATTTGTGTAGTATTGGGAATGAAAGAAGTGGAGGGGACGATTAACAGCAAGATTGATGCAGAGATCAGTGAGATGGTAATGGAGGTAAGAAGTGCTGTTTTAAATCCATTTGTAGCAATTTCTACGTATTCGTCATATTGAGGTGCTACAAATTATGAAGGATATTCTCCTCACAGCCGACCTCAACAATACTGACAGTATTTCCTTCAGTATGCAATCAAAGCTTTTGTACAGTATTAATAATTGGATCATCAACGATTCAAAGTATATAACTGGTGATGACATTCAATCTGTGTTTCTTCCTCTTCTTCGCGCAATGACACCTATCATTCATGCTACGCTTTCATATCTTCTTCTGGAAGTCACAACTCGTGTACTCCTTTTGTATAACAGTTTGGGATCTGGAGGGAATTCCGGCCAATCAAATAATGAAGTATATATCCTTAATAATGGGAAGCAAATTGATGCAATTGCAGATGATTCATTGATTTGTGGTATTTTAGAACGTGCTCCTCAAGAAGAATCAGGCAATGAAGGAGAAATGTATTACACATCAACTACAATCATAGAGAAGTGTCTGGCTCTCTCTGGACCTGAGGCGCGTGTCGCCCTCGCACGTTTCTTTCCTTATTATTGTCTTACTGATGAGAATGTGGATGTTAGACGCATAGCTCTTCAGTCAATCTCTAAGTATCCAGATCTGGTATTCAAGTATTATAATGAGATTCTCTTAAGGTAGGGATATGTTATATGATTACTGAATAGTCTTGAGATGCGTGTGGGAGGTGATGAGGCCCACATCAAGATTGGTTTAGCTGATCTTTATATCGCTGCTGCTCCTGTGTTGAGTCTACTTGCATTGCACGATCTTACATACACCCCTCAATGTCTGATCTATCTCATCGAGGGTCTCACAGCCACAGCTGTGAATGATCCTCAGAGTCAGCCTTCTAGTGGTATCATGAAAGCTTTACGTGAAATCTATGCTGGAACTGATCATCGTTATATGAAGAGTATTCTACAAGCAATTGATGCGTATAATCCTGACTATAAGCGCACACTTCTGAAGTATTGTCCACAATGGGGAACTGAGGATACAACGACGTAACTGCCATTCTTAGTGATAATGAATAGAACTAATCCTATATCAGGACAGTTTCCTACTACAACAGAGACTACATCGTATGTTTCTTGATATATAATGAAATAGAATGGAGATTACTGATAGCTGGTCTCTCTATTGGAGTTATGTGAAGGCAGCCCAACAGAAGGGACCTCAGGGATTCCTCGAAAGCTTATATTATTTGAATGTGATTCGCACAAACGAGGCATCACCGATTCGTCAGCAACTTCTCTCGAACTATTTGATGACAACCCTGTTACCAACAATCAGTGCTTATTTCCTCCCCCAACGAGGGCCTGATCAACATTTCCTCTTTACACCTGTGGTAATGCAGAATGCAGTGAGTGTGATCCATGTCCTTCAAGTCATTCACCAGTTGTTTCCTCAAGAAGGTGAGTACCTACTTCATCTATCAGAAATGGCTCGTCAACTTGTAATGGCAGAACGAGCTGCTGGAGCCGATCCTGCTATCATTGCTACTCTTGAAGCCCAGGCAGCTGCCCTGGCACCGATTCAGTCCCAAGGATATGTACCTCCTCAACAACTAACACAGGTCCAGCATCTCCAACAGCAAATGTATCGACCTCAATTAGTGCCTTCGCAACAACCACCTCTTCCGACTAATGGATATATTCCTTCCCAGCAAGCAGATATGATGCATCAGACACAAGTACCTCATGTAATGTATGTCCAGTATCCCATGACTCAATATGTGGGATCCCAACAGAGTGAGAATGAAGAGCGTGCTCGTGCTGAAGCAAGTATTCAAGCTCATAAGGAAGAAGTCCAAGCGATGATGAAACGAGTGTTGAATCCGAAGCAACCTACAGAGCAAGCATTCCCTCAGTTACCAACTGGGAGTGTTGTAGTGAATGAGAATTCGGAGCAGCTAAAGATCTTAGGTGTTCAACCATCGATTGCCCGTTCATGTGTGTATTATAATTAGAGATGATTTATAGCATCGAAAGCAAGTTTGACTGGGGTGGAGATTGAATTCACTGACGCTCCGGAGATTGTTGAGGAGATAGAAGGGAAGAAAGAGGAGATTGAACAAGAAGTCAAAGAAGTGAGCAAAGAAGAGGTGAAGAAGGAGGTTAAAGAGAATATGGAAGAGACGAAAGAGATCAAAGAAGTGAAAGAGGAGATCAAAGAAGTGAAAGAGACCAAAGAGGATACTCCTCAGGTGAGTGAAGTAACCGCTGAAATGAAGACACCTGTAACAACATCAACTTCAGACCCTGTTCCTATATCACTCTCAGTCCTTTCTTCTCTTCCTTCTGTACCAACAACAGCTCCTGTTCTCAATGATCCCGAGGAATCAGAATTAGATGAACCGAATGCTGAATGTGACTAGAACAAACAGTCTTTGTTTACATGAAATCCTCTTCATAAGCCTTAGCAGAACTCACATCGCTTGACTTATTCATAAAGTCATTGTAATCCATCAATTCTGTATGCTCAAAGATACGACTAGATCTCATTAACAACCCACATCACGACTCATAACTCTGTTCGGCCTTCTTCTTCTTGTTCGCTTCTGTTTCTTGTTTCTCACGAATACGCTGCTCCTTAACTGCCTTCTTCTTTTCACGCAACTCTTCTGCGTCACGTATTTCACGTTCCTTTCGGAAGTCAGGCTGTGATTCCACCTTTGTCTTTTCGATTCGATTTACAATCATCCGATCACGAGATACACCAATCTTCTTACGTACATCCTTTGTATTATGGAAACCAATCGTACCCGTATCCATGTCCTGACCCTTTCGCAGATTGCTCCACATTGTGTACACCTAGATAATGAGGATAGAAGAACATATTAAACAATGTTTACTTTGGGCATCTTGACACCACTAATAGAATGATTCTGCAAGTCAATTCCATGTCAGATACTCACTTTTACCAATTGGAAAACATCCTCAAGAGTTTCTTCCGGAAGATCATCAATTGTCTCTCCCTAGAGAATTCACTTACCATGAAATTACCTACCCTATTCAGCCGAATATAAACATGCGCAGATGACACTTCATCCACATGAAACCTATAGATCATTCGAATACCTTTGATAGTATACCAAACATCTTCTGGCCATCCATAGGCAATCAGGTCTTCATTTTCATATTTGTCCTTACCCATGAAGCACTTATAACCACCTAGAGATGAGAAACATCCAGAACAATTGAGGAAATACCTCGAACTGTGTAGAAATAAACCATGTAACCAATAGAGAAAAATGTATGAACAAACAAAAGAAGCACCAATTCAACAGTAAACGCTCCTTAAGCCAGAATCTCGTAAGGGAGAACGTACACAGTCTTGATGGGCTTGGTA
>JANPWN010000861.1:0-34321 GCA_027406425.1 Blastocystis sp. subtype 8 | reverse complement strand
CTGTGAGGATGATGTCATTGACGCCATCACTCAATTTGAAGATGAGGTCCAGTCTACTGAGGTTGCTTCCTTCAACAAGTTCTCTTAAGTTATGAGCTACTGTTTGTTCACATTTACGGAAATTCCGTTGTGATTGGGATTGGGGTTCTTTGCGACATAATGACCCACATGTGTTTTTCCCATTTTACCTCATAACTCTTCAAATCCAAATCATATAATGGATGTTGATGCTCTAAATGTGAGGGCTATTATGATGTCCTCTGATGTTTCTGAGGAAGAGAAGATTCTTGCACTTGCTCAGATCTTGGAGTCAATCGATTCTGGTCACGCTTTCCCTCAGTTGGTGACCGATGCTCTGATTGCTGTAGCTTATTTGAGATCGAAATTGACAAATAGTATGGAATTGATCGTAAACAAGGTTCGCCATCAATTAAGATGCTTTCATACGAGCTCTTGGGAGCTATTGCATCTGATGGAGATGCGAAGGCCTCTGAGGGTATTATGGAGAGTGTGAAGTATGATCTTGCCAGTTCGTTCCCATTTCTGTTTTTAATGCCTAGATCCATCTGGAGAAGTTGTGTATTCTGCTCTGGATTCACTGAATGCTCTTACTGGAAGCTTCTTGGTTCGTTTTGTTCATACGATCGATGTAATTACTGTGAGATAAATATCATATATAGATGGAGAAGATTGTCCGAAAGTCATTGACCAACATGTACCCAATGGTGAGAAAACAAGCTGTGAGTGTTTTCTCACTCCTGACACTTCGTTGTCTCTGCTCCTTATCTGGAATTGCATTTAAGGTATCTTTTATTCCTTTTCTCTCATTGGCAGGATGAGGCTTATGATTCCTCCCGTGGTCGAGCGGAACAGATCCAAGAGACAGTCACGAAGTGTCGTGAAATTATTCGTTGCGTTGCTGAAGCACTTCAAGATGATGATCCTCGTGTTGTTGCAGAGTGCTGTAAGTCCCTCTATATGCTCATTGAAGAAAATAACACTCATATTTACAGTCGTATTGATGAGGGATTCAACTATCACACTAGTGAAGAAGCTCGAGAGGTTGTATCATTTCCTATGGCTTATGTGTAGACACTGACGATCAGTCCTTCCTTGGTTTGGGATCTTATTCCAGATGTAGGTGAGTTACTCTTAGCTCAGACCTACACGATTGCTTCACGTATTAAGCAGGTGAAGGGTTTGGAAGCTGCCTATATGATTGAGGGTATCAGTGAGGCTCTGCTACTTGCTCTCAAGTTTAATGAAGCAGCTGGTTATGAATGGACTCCTCGTATGATTCGTTTGGAACATATGGCAACTCCTCAGATGGTGAGAATATGAAACAGGGGTGATATGTAGGTGCCTTGTGATGAAGTAGCCTATTACTGGGTGCGTGAAGTACTCATAAGTCATCTCTGCGATGGCTCAGCAGAATCGATGTTCATGGCTGCTAAATATACTATTTTAATGGCTCATTACAAGCTGATGCTTGTTAATAAACAGGCCTGGGCTTGTGCTGCCTTTGTCGCTTTGATGCGTGTTATGCAATCCAAGTATGGTGTTATAGGTATGGGTTCTGTTTATCTCTTATCTAGATCCTGTTCAAATTGCTGAACTCCTTGTGATCGCTATTCAGTATCTTCCTAAAGATCTTTATTTCCCTACTAATGACAGTGTCATTCAGAGTCTCTATGGTCAAACAGGAATTCCTAGTACTCGGGATCTCATTCTTATCAGTCGTAATGTGGATCGTATTAAAAAGGAGATGTTTAATATCCCTACTGTGTCAGTTTGCTATAGAGCCATTTATAGCGTGAGAGTAGGAATGGAAACAGAGAATGAGAAGTAGAATGTGACCAAGCGTATTGGTCTGTTGCTTTCAATGGCCCGTTCGTTAGTAAAGAGTATGCTCCGTGAAGGTAATACTGACTATGCTCAGAAGATTATGAGATCTGTCTTCATTACTAATATCTTTACTCAAGAGGATGGAGATGTATTCAAGGAAGAAGTATTTTCTCTTCTGGTTTTTTCATTCTCAGATTGTGTCTTCTCTTCTTACTGCTGTTGGTGATGAGAAGCCCACTGCATCCACTACCTCTATTGAGCGTCACACCTGGACGAAGGTGGCTCTGAATGTACTTTTCTCTACCTCGGTACTCTTCTTCAGTCTCTTCTTATGGATAGGATTGTCTTACATGGAAATCATCATCAGGAACTGCTGCTGATCGTTATCTGAATGCTCTCTTCAATGTAGGCTCCTTTATTGCCGAAGAGAAGATGGAGAAGAAGAATATTACTGCCACTCCTAATTCACCTAACACACCGGAGGTGGAGGAAGAGGAAGATGAACCTGCTGCCTTGGTATTCCAGCGTGTTCTGAAGCATAACATCTTACAAGTATTGCCTTCTGTTGTTGATCCTTCTCTACGTTTGCAAGCCATTTGGATCCTTGCTCAGTTTGTGGTAAGCAGTGATCTCCAGAAAGTGTTGTTGGGCCTGGTCTTACAGCGTCTGCGGAGGACAGATACTCATGAGGTGGTCCTGAATGAGAAATACGGAATGTTCCAACATGTGGGAATGAGTGTTATGGTTCATTATAGACGTCTCTTGCTATGGCAGGAAGTATCACAGAAGACGAACAGCATGCTTCTAGTGATGATCTCGTGTTGTCTGATCTGTTGCTGCGTTGCGTACTCCATATTGTGAGTGATAATGAGGAACTCGCTGTTATCGCGTATCGTGCTATTCAGGAGTATTTGAAGCGAAAGGATATTTGTGCTGTTGTGAGAGAAAAGTGAGTTTATGAAGTATTATTCATCACTAGTGCTATGAGTATTCTTGCTCGTATTTCTCTATCTCTACCAAAGGAGATGCGTCAGTTAGGTGATATGGATGAGGGTACGTTCTATGGTAGTGAGTTGACACTTAGACATGCGAATTAACACAATTTATTCCTTTGTGGGAAGTTACTCACCTATTCAGGATACAGATGCAACGAAACAGCGAAAGATCCAGAATATTCATGATGCTGCTGAGGTGTATCGCCAGTCCATTCAGAATGCTCTTGTGACAACACACACTGAAGAGAGTGATGAGGCTGCAGCTATGAAAGGTGAGTGAAGAAGGGATGAGTGACATGTAGCTCACACGAAAGCTTTGGTGTATAAGACACCTGCCGTTCATATCCGTTCGACCCTATCAGGAGGTTCGGATCCTCTGCTTATTGTGGGTAGTTTCCGTCCTCAGTCGGAGACTCATCAACTGATCCTGCGTATGACATTGTATAATGCAACTCATATGGATATGAGTGGCATTGCGTAGATGTGTGTTGAGTCTCTGATTCCTAGTGTTACCGTCGCTGCTCAGGGAGCTCTGAGCATGTCTTCACTGCGTCGTTCTGCTCACTTTGAGATGAAGGGAGCTCTGCGTCCTCGTGCTTCTGTTACTTGGGAAGCTCCATTGGAAGTGAGTCGTTTCGAACGAGGTACTGCTCAGCCCCTCGTGACACTGCGCAAGGGAGAAGAAGATACTCACTTGCTAGATGGATCGATCAAGGAAGGTACTGGAGATCTAGTGCTTCCTTACACACCTATTCAGATCAAGTTTACGGATCTATTATTGCCACCTCCTTCCCATCTGTTACAGACCCAGAACTTCCGTTCGTTGTGGGATCGTCTTGGTAGTTCTATTTTGATTGATGCTATTATTGATCAACCGGAGGGTCAGATTCTTTCGGAGCATCTGGCTTGTGAGCGTGTAAGAGGTCCTGAACAGGCAGTTGGTTATGTGACTCTGCCTGAGATTCCTACAGGAAATCACATGCAAGCTGCGGGTCTCAGTCGTACTTGGAATGGTGATTGGCTTGCTTATTACTGTATTGGAGCATATACAGTGCGGCCTGATGAAGTCCAAGCAGCCTCTGCTACTGCTACAGACACAGCTACAGCCACTGCTACTGTAACCCCAACTCCGATGGAAGGAGAAGTGAAGAAGGTAACTGGTGTGTGGCGTGTGCAGTATGAGTTCCGCTCATCTAGTGAGCAAGTCATTGAAGCACTACGTGCCAACACGCAGATGTGGCTTGACGATTTGACTGATGAACAAGTAACACTTGTTAATCTATACAATAATTGTATGGATGAGAATTATCGTAAGCTAGAGAGTGTTGAGTTTACGGGACTCAGCAATATGCAGATTGAATCGGATATGACGACGGATGATGTGTTATACAAGTGGAATCTAATGAAGAGAGCAAGAAAGAATCGTTATGTTGAGGTGGAAGAGGAAGAAACGGAGCAGGAGGGCGAGCCAATTGCTGAAGATGATATTTGAATATGCTGTAGGTGTTTGTTTTGAAAACAAGTTTCCAACAACTAATTCATTTGTTCCTGTAGTTTTGTAAAGTAGGCGTTCCAAATCTCAGCCAAATGAGCTGTATCGTTACTCTAATGATAATAAACGTGAGAATCCACAACCACTTCAATCAACTGTTCCATATTCCTATTTAACTGTTTCATTCCTCCTACAATGTCTTCTAATGACTATATCATGAAAAGAATAGTGCTATGCCAAACAAGAGTAATCTCTTCGATTAGTCGCTTCTTCTCAACGGATTCCGGTGTCTAAAGATTAGATCCTTCCAATATCACAACTGTATTCATTGAGAAGTAATTGTTCGAACAAAAAAGTAACAAATACGATTTGAATGCTGTGAAAAACCAAAAACACATCATTTTCAAACAGATTCACTCTTGCCCTTATCCGAGGCCTGAGCCGGTATGGGCTCACTAATAATGGGTTCATTAGAAGGAACAATTTCAGGAGATACGCCTTCTGAAGTATTCTGACCTTCAGGTGATTCTACAGAGACATTTTCAGTAACGATTCCATGTGGCGTAGGTGAAACAATATCATCCTTCTTTGTTACTGTATTCCTGGAGATCAGATTCATCACTCCTTCAGTAACATATTGAGTACTAACCAGAATTCCCTTCACAATGAAGCTTATTACAAATTTAACACCCTAGATGTAATTCTCTGATTCCTTTATTTACCTGTGTTGTCTTTTCAACCACATGATTGTCCTTAAACCATTGAACAGTGCTATCATACCCTTCCTTAAATTGTTTCTGAGCATTGCCTTCAGCGAAGAACTGTTTCACATTATTTCTTCCTTTGTCGTAAGAATCCTTGAGATCCTCTGTGATATGATACTTTTCGTTCATTTCACTTGCCTATGAGTTATCCTATCATTGCTACTATTACATATGCACACAATTCATTAAACGTTTTATCGACTGCTGCAATGAAAGAAGGAGGATTGGTTGACTGTTCCTGAGAATTCTCCGAAATATCTGGCTGAGGTCCCTCTCCTTGGCACTGGGATTGACCCGGTTCCATCTGCGATGGACTCATTTCAGCTTCTACTCCCTTCTCAGTTGCTTCAGTAAGCTCACCAGAAGCTTCCTCTCTTTGCATTTGCACTTCAATAGTAGGATTCAATTGACGAATCATATTGAATTCAGCAGCAATATTATTCAAACGGGTAGCAATTAATACAGACTCTTCTTCCGTACAATCCTTCTTCACTGCATCAAGCATACTCATAGCTTGAATTTGCCTGCACCATAATTTATATACCCAACAACTACTTAGAGAGACATCCTTGGATGTTTCCTTGCAGCTGATCCATATGAGCTTGATGCAACAGATTTTCGACTTCAACTTGATACGACATTACTTAGATAATATGATTGCGAAATAAAAATAATATAATCCCATCTAAGGATCGAGAATGGCTTCCCAGTTCAACTTGAAATCTGATTGGTTGATGGATTCATCTTTCTTCTGAGGAACTTTCCATAACTGTCATTGATCTATGGAATCTGTATGATAGAAGTGCAAGTACTGGTGTTTACTTGTCGAAGAATGTTTGAAGTATCTGACTTTCTTGTACATAGTGTTCTTCTTTCCTTGTAGAATAATATGGTATATATATAATCATTGTTAGATCCATTCCCACTGAATTCCACAAAAAGTCACAATTCACTCTTTTCTTTATTACTTGGTAAAGAGGATATGTCATCAACTGATAGTGCTCGTTTCTCACGTATCATCGAGCTATCTAATCAATATAGTGAGTTGGATCATGTCCGACAGGATCTTCACGGTCTCTATGTGTTACCACGGGAGAAGGATGTATTCACTTGGGATGGAATAATATTTGTCTCTGAGGGCGTATGGTCAGAAGGGATTTTCAAATTCACACTTCGGATATCGCCAAAGTATGGATTTTGTTTATTCCAACCATTTAGATCAAATCATGGATCAATTCCTGTTCTTACTTTTGTTACTCCTCTTTATCATCCATTTGTGAATCCTAGAGTGTGATTCCATTTTTAGTGTCATTGATAGACTAATTGTCTTGATGTTCAATACATCTATCCTCAGTGGAGAACTGATGGAAATCCGTTAGTCAATTTGCTAAAGAAGGTTGTGAGCATGTTTCAGTTGAATTCATTCGATGTGAATTTATCTCCGAATTGCGAGGCAGCAAAGTTGTATGTTTTTTCTTGTGTTGTTGACTATTAGTTTTGCTGAAAGTACTAGTGACGTATTGAAGAAAGAGATCTTCAAGAAGATACGAGAATGTGTGGAAGTGAGTGTAAAAACGCGTAATGACCCGATTCCGGGGAGTAGCCTTCTCTTTGGGAAACCGACAGATCGAGATACTGAGGAGTATCGGCTTGTAACACAAGTTTTGCAAGTAGAATAGTTTATTTTTGCTATTATGTGTTTATTTCTCAGTTTCAGTTCTTTCACTAGAAATCAATGTCTTTTGTCAAGAATCATTATTTCAATATTTCATTTGATGTTATACAATATCCTTAAGTGTTACAATACCCCGCTTTCCTTAATGTGATATGATTGATATCGTTAGCAAACCATTTCACTTAGTTATGAATGATCTTGTCATTCGGGGTCGAAGGATTTCCTTTGGATTTTTCTTTCCTAGTGTGGAAATCGCTCTAGCAGTTTTAACTCTATTTTCTTTCTTACTACTAGATTACAAATGATTCGAAAACTGCTTTAGCAACACAAGATAGCTCAGATACGTTTGGTTGTTAATGTGATCTCAAGTCTAGAGCTGAAGATACGTTGATTATTAAGTGTAACCTCCTCCAGTATGCACAGGAATATATCCCATATCTCTTTCAGCAGGGTTGCATAGTAAGGCTTTCAGCATATTATGATATAGGGTTTTGGGAAGCTCCTGAATATTATCAATCAGTTATCTTCAGTAACAATGTTTGTAGCTGTTAATAAGTAGACACAAACCCGTATTGATATAGATGTTGCACTTATTCCATCATTTCATCTGTTCTTCTTGCTTAACTTCTCTTATATTATGGAGTTGCAAAATTTTAATTCCAAACTACGAGCTTGCTTCATTCTTTCCAATTCCAGAATGATTGAAATCCGAGATTCTGCATCTTTTATTTTTAAATCTATACATTCGGATCCAAGTGCTAAGCAAGTATATCAACATGCTTCCTATATGTGTGATCTCCCACAAGTATTATTTATATATATAGACCCAACTGGTTGCTTTCTATTACAGTATTAAATTCAGTGATTTCTTTCTCCTAGGTATCTGTCTCCAGATGGTTCAATCACTACTATCAACAATTCCATCTCTTCTCTTCTTACAGATCCCATTTTTACAAAGAGAATTCTCCAGAAATATGATGTCATTTACTTTTCTTCGCAGTGTGTTGTATCTACATGTGTTTAGCATGATACGATAGGGAGCCTGGCTTGAAGATTATCTCAAGTCAGTTCAATCTCTTCTTATTTTGAATGACCCACAACTGATCGAAGAGAATGTGTTCATTGATATTCTTCAGGCATCAAATAATGGAAAGAGTGTTCTATCAATTGCTCATTGATTTCTAGTACTGATGGATATGACTTGTTGTTATTCTTCTCTTCATTCATTTCTCCCTTTACAGTCGGTAGTTCAAAGGACCAGTAATTATCACTTGATAAGAAACATATCATGGTCATACAATGACTATTCAACTGAAGAGAGTGAGTCATCACCGAGCTATCGAAGTAAATTATCCGATGTTCAAATAACGAGTGAATCGCCCAAACTATCCATAAAGAGTGAATCATTCAAAGTGTCTCTAAAGAGTGAATCACCCAAACTATCTATAAAGAGTGAATCACCCAAACTATCCATAAAGAGTGAATCACCTTCTCAAGAAAGCAAGTCTTCCTCAACAGAAGGCAAATCACTCCCACAAGAAAACAAAACTCCCTTACAAGTAAGCAAATCAAAAGCAAAATGTGTGACCTCGGATATGCAATTTGATCGTTCCGTTCGTATCATTGAGATACTATGTGGAACTAAGTAGATCATATACTTTCTGATTATCAATAGACCGAAGAACAATGTTGGTACCCTAGGTATTCTTACCCATCTTCCTTACGAGCATTATCCTGCTATACGACTCCATGATAACAATCATACTGCTATTCGATTCTTTGATATCCTCAGCTTATTTTTTGTTACTTCTTAACATTCACTACACCATCTTCCAGCCACCTTCTCCATGCAACAGAAAGAACAAATAACTCATTGGACAGAAACAATATTGAGTTTATTTAAACAGACAGGAAAAGATATTATTATTAAGGAAATGGTTGTCCCTTTGGTACCTCGATGTCAACGTACTCTAGGTCCTTATTCCACTCTAAGTGAGCTTATTGACTGGTCGACTCTTCGTAATCCTCAAACTCTTAACTTTAATCGTACTGCTAGTCAACACAACTCCCCTGTAGCTCAATCTTCAACAAAAGTTCAACCAGAGAATTGTTGGGAGATTCTGAAAGCGGGAGGTTCTCTTGAGGATCGAATCGTTTATACTACATATAAACCAAATCTGTATGGCTTCATATCCGTCGATTCCAGTCAACATCCTTCCTCACGGATAAGACCTTCTTCATCGAAAATGTATCAATATCTCTTTATTGTTATTCCAGATATCTCGATTGTTACAGTAATTCTCCTCTTGACTGCCAACAAATTGATCTCAATCAGCCCATGTTGTGTGTCTCTAGTATCCCCCCTCAACTTCGAATCAATGTGGGAGAGTATCTTTACTCCAAAACAGGTCAAAACTCAGAAGATCCTTCATCCTATGACTACTCCTTTATCGATGAGTTCACACCTCAACAAGAGCGAACTAGCTGGGATAGTAATATTGATTGGTCATATGAACCTCAAACATCACCAACCATAAAACTTATGGATAGTATGTTCATTATTCCCCAACTTGCACTCATCTTTCCTCTTCGGTATACGTTCTGGAAGTGTCTCTTATTTCTGCCATCTTTATTGAATTATCTAAAACATGTACATGAGATTAATCGCTTTATTCAGTTCCTTCATACTTCTCCACGAGTTGATATGACTTATAAACAATTGTTGGAAGCCTTTACTGCAAAGAGCACGTGGTCTTCATTCAATTACGACATATTTGAGTGCTATGGAGACAGTTGGATAAAGTATGTTCTTCATATATCCTAATTCCCAGATTCTATGAAGTTTCTCATCAGCTTCTCTTTGAGAATCATTCGCATATTCCAGATTATGTTCAATGCAAATCAAGAGATGTCAGTAATCGAACTCTTGCCCAACGAGGCATGGAAAAGAACCTTCATTTGGTCATTCGTTCCCGCAACTTGTCTCTTTATTGGGGGGATGCAAGTAATCTATCCTATAATATAGTTGCGGATGTGGTTGAAGCTGTATTTGGATCTGTTGCTTTCTATAATCGAAGTGATATCGATCTGATTCTTGTCTCAAACAAGATTTTCAGTGATACACCTTCAATAACACAGAAATTAACCGAATTCTATCGACATGGATCTCTTCCTTTATCGATTGCTGAGTATCTAGAGAGTGAAACTATCGATTTAAATGATCCAATCATTCAAAAGAAGATTGAGAAGGTGGAATCCATTCAAAGGTGTTTTAATAACGAGTTATTGATGTGTAGATACTCCTATCGTAATAAATCTATCCTATGTATGATACTGACAAACGGACACTCTCCTGCTTCTACCTTCGTGAGTGAAGTATAAGATAAGTCATATTTCTTTATCTAGTTATGTGAATATTTCGGTGATGCAGTCATTGAGTGGATTTTGATAAAGATGATAATTCAGCTTGATCGACAGCAAGTGTTCTCAAGAAGTAATCTTACTCAAGAAAAATTAAAAGTTGGTCTCTCTCCATATACCATTACCAGTTTGTTCTTCTTTTCTTTTACAATTAGTTCTCAAATCATTCCTACTTTCAAATGACCATTTCGCTGAGATAGTGCTTCAAACAGGTCTCTATAAGGTTCTTAATCCGACTCCAGAGATACAGAGCTGTGTAAAGATTCCTGATATTATGTTATATAGATTAATTGGGCAAAGTCACTTGATCACATCACATCTTATAATCGTGTTAATATCCTCCAGTATACAGAGTGTTATACTAGAATAGCACAACTCAATTATGTCATGTTCCCTGAATCAGAAGGATGTGGAACTCGTGGTAATTGTAGTAAAATACCTATTGCAAACGTTAGTGTATTGTTGATCTTTCATAAGTTAGATGCTAAAAGTGAATGTGAAGAAAGATAAAGACAATTCCATTGCACGTATTCAGCGAATTCCCAAAGTAGGTAAGACAAATTGGTATTATTCTAGGTATTTGGAGATCTCTTTGAATCTACATTAGGAGCCTTATTCTTGGAAGTGGGCTTCAACGAGTGACTAATTTGTGTGAATATGAGTTAAAGGTGCTTAAATAGGTATCAACAATGGTTTGAAAACGATCTAAATGCTGGTTTGTCAACAGGTTCTCTTCAGGTTTTTGCTATGCCTGCACTGGATGTATGATCTTAAATCCTATATAATCTAGGTCTGTCTAGAGTATCTAGGTGAAAGCCATGTCAATCTTAAGGTTAATAATAAACAAACTCAAAGTGGCTGGGAGTATCAACTTCATTTGGAATCGAGACACAAGGATATTATCCTTTCTCGACTAGAATTGTTCTCTTCCCTTGATACTCATAAAGAAGATATCATCAAGGGTGTTTTATATCGATTAGCTTTTGAAAATCTATATTCATGTGTAATGGATTTAAAGCCTCCTAAACCATATTATTCTTGTTATAAACATCATTTACAGTAACTAATTCACAGATATATCTTCAGCTTCTGCTGACTGAGAGGGTTCACTTCTCACTTCCTTAGTAACGTTCTGTTCTTGTATTACCACTGTTCCAGGTTCTCCTTCCACTGTTTGCTCTGTTACTGGCTTCTCTAGACTAGGTTCCTCTGTCACTTTCACCGGCTTCTCCTCGGAAGAGGGCCCTTCTAACTCTTTCTCTGACCTCTCATTTGAAACAGTTTCCTCTAAGTCTTTTACTGGCTTCTCTTCTGAGGCGGACACTTCTAGCTCTTCCCTTGGTTCTTCAACAACTATGGCATTCTCTGATGGAACTGCAGGTCGTTCAGCAATATTCACAGAACCATCATCAAGATAATCTGCCACTAGATCAGAAGCCTTTCCAACAAGTAACGTTCCAGCATCAAAAGCAGTTTCTCCAATATTATAGACTGTCTATAATGTGAAAGTACAACTATTCTTCAACTGTACCAATTGAAGATACAACAGGATTCTGTAAAATACTATTCACAACACCCCCTAAAAGTTGAACCAATAAGTAAAACATACCAATACTTGAAACTGTGTGATGAAACCAGGACTGGTTATTATGAAGTTGATCCGTGTATAACTTGATATCCTTCGCTGTATCTCGTACTGCATTATATTCTTCAATCGCATTCCTCTGTATCTTATCCCATTCTTCTTTTTCTTCTTCACCACAAGCTTCTTTGTTAAATTCAATTTCATTCATCGCTCTCATATATCTATTTATCATTATTAATAAGATAAGGTACTTCAGAAGGGATTCCTTCACTCGACCATGAATGCTATCCATTCGTGCATCATGAAGGAGGTCATCAATTTCCGGACGTGTTAACATTCCTTCTATAAAAAATGGTAGTCTTTCAAACAAAGAAATATGAACAACGATTAATATGTATCCAATCCTATTAATCACAAGAATTAGTCTCATTATTAGGATAAGGACCATCTCCATAGGTATCTAAAGTGTTACCCATCTCCCAGTTCCAAGTGAAACGGCACTGCTTAATCTCACTATCATCAGTCATATCATAGTACCAATAGTTCTCACCATTGGTATCAGAACACATGGGAGGATAAGTCACAGTCACCTGCATAGCACGAATCGTCACTCCTGTTTCAGACTTACTACAAGCGCCTCTCAAAGAAGCATCAAATCCATCATTGAACTCATTATAAGCATTACTGTTGAAGTTCATGGTGTTCAATTTGGGGAAATTCTCCTTATCAGTACACATGGTATGCAGATTAGACACAATGTTGGCAATCATAGAAGTGATATCAGTTGAAGTCTCATGAGAGGCAGCCTTATGACCTGTCACCTGGAAATATTCCAGATTCAAGAAATATCCCTTATCTCGATTCTCAACCATCCATTCAATCACTGTATTCAATCCTTCCATCTTGAAAGAACCATCTCCAAACACAATTCTAGAGGGACGAGTGAACTCAGAAAGAGAAATCAGAGGAATAGCCAGAGTGGCATCAACATAACGCACAATCTTGTAATCAGAATAGAAATACATATCAATAGGAGCAGGATTCTTAACTTGCTTCTCAAGAGACTCACGCCACAATTGAAGAGAAGGCTCAGTCATTCCAGAAAGAGCAATCACACGAGTGTGTTTCAGAGCCTTAGTAGGGAAAGCATCACGAACAGCCAGATATCTTCTCACAACCTCAATATCAGGAATGATATTCTCATAACAAGTCTCCTGGACTTCATAATTGGTATTATCTCCAAGAATGAAAGGATCATAGATAGGGAACCAAGGCTCAGGAGTGGGGGTAGGAGTTGGGGTAGGAGTAGGTGTTGGGGTAGGTGTTGGGGTGGGAGTGGGTGTAGGTGTTGGAGTAGGGGTAGGAGTAGGAGTTGGAGTGGGAGTAGGAGTTGGAGTAGGGGTAGGAGTAGGAGTTGGAGTGGGAGTGGGAGTAGGAGTAGGAGTAGGAGTGGGGGTAGGGGTAGGAGTGGGGGTAGGGGTAGGAGTTGGAGTAGGTGTAGGAGTAGGTGTTGGAGTAGGAGTAGGAGTGGGCGTAGGAGTGGGAGTAGGAGGAATAGTAGGAGGTTCAGGAGTAGGCAGAAGTTCAGAAACAATAGGACGAATAGCGAAACCAGCAATACCAGCAATGTTGGCATCAGCCTCAGTCTCACGAATAGGAAGTCTGAACACGAAAGAATCACAAGCACGAAGTCTGGATTCAATAGCGAAGAAAGGCCATTCAGCAAACTCAGGCTGTCCCTCAACAGCGTACTGGAGATACTCAACCACAACACCATACACAGAAGGTCTCCAGAAGGCGGTTGTGAAATAAGGACCTTCCTCACGATCATTACGATAGTGTTGGAAATACTCAGGATCCAGACCCAGAGTCACAGCAGTAGGTCCCTTCATCACCAAATCAAACAGACCCAACTTGTTATACACAGTGGGCTTCTCATATCCAGCAATGTGATACTTATGATTGTCATCAATCACCTGACACTCACCCTCAACATTGGTGTGATGATAGAACTCTCTGTAAGCAATACCATTCTCGAAGATGTAGTCAAATCCCCAAGCAATAGGCAAACCATCACACACCTTTCCACTCACATCATGTTCCTTACCAACACAGTCAATGAGTTCCTGAGCAGAGAGAGCCACCTCCACAATCTGATCATACTCCTCAAGGTACAGCTTCTTGATAGCATACTCAATTGAAGTAGTCACAGCGAAGGCCCAAGTGACAGAACAGTTCTGAGGCTTGCAAATGTACTCACGAAGAGTATTCTCCTCAAGACGACGAGCATCAAACACATCATCACAAGGATCCATAGAAGGCATCAGATAACGGAGATTGGAATTGTTGTACACAGGAATCACAGAAGGCACAGGGGTCTTGATTCCAGAGTATCTCTGCTTGGTAGTGGTGATCTCCTCGAACTCATCAGGATGCCAATCAGCATAGAAAGTGAATTCCATTCTGTATGTGTCCTTCATGTTCCAATCATGGATCTTCTCACAAGAATCAATGAAGTATCCCAGACGAGTCTTGAACTCTTGAGTAGTAGGATCACGACTCGTACACTTCATCTTCTCATCCCACTTGTTCAGATAGCTCAGATAACCCTTCTGGTCACAAGTAAAGTCAGAATACTCGTAGGTAGGATCCTGAGGATAAGCAGGCTTTCCAGTAAGAGGCTTGCTCTTATCGAAATCAGGCTTCAAATGAGATTCAGGGACAGAAGTCCAGTGCTCCTCAGTCTGCTCCAGCTTCAGTACTCTTGCATATGGTTCCGTATCCAGCATATAGTCATCATTATGGGTCAAAAACTCCACGTTTACAGTGGAAGGACCATTACAACTAAGATAGTAGTAACCAGGATTGAGGCACAGCAGATGAGAAACAGTTATCTTGTCAAGAAGGAGCAGACCATCAGTTTTCATGGAGGCATCACTTAGTCTTACACTGCAACGCTCATTTCCTGACACTTTAGTGAACTTAACAGTCAAGAAGCCGTCATCACAGGAATGTACTATAATAAAGTACCACCATAATATTTACCTATAGAGAGCACAACTAGGATTATTAGAATTCTGGAATTCATAAGATAAAAGTGACGTTAGTGTTTCGTTGATAATTTGATTGACCGGTATGTACAGTGGTTCATGATAATCAATTGTTCTAACATTTCTCTTAGAATTCAACGAAGGATGTCATTCAGAACGAAGTGAATGTTGTAGCAATCAATTATTGATTGAATGATGTTAATAGGAGGCGAAGTGGTTTGACATGATCAAGTGGTACCATCAACATGTTAGATGTCATATTCATACATAGCGTAGCTAGAAATACTACTTTCCATATCTTGGATTAGATAATAAGGGTTACTTCCAAACTCATCTTTCTCTTTGTTTTATTCACCACTTCTAACCTTGTATAACGATTTATACAAGAAAACAACAGACATTGCAAACAAGGTACGAATTCCACTAATCGGACCAAATCTTATTTTTCCCAAATTCCTTATCCTGGAATTGTGTTTCACAATGCAAACCCGACACTGAAATGCGTTTGGCTATTTTGTTGGACAAAGATATTTGTCAAGTAACAGATACTACTGTTCCTTTAAATTAGGACAGAATCAGTGGAAGTGTAGTGATTCGAAAAACGGGATGTGTGCCTTCGAAAACGATCATTCAGGGACAGATCACTCTGCAAGTTACGATGATATTGGACTCTCAGTTTTGTTACTAATATGGCTTCACCTATAGTGGGGGTTTATTTTCGCGAAGGAGAATTACGTTATGCGAAGAAAAGAAAAAAATGGAATTCAGACTTGAAGGAAATAACCCTTTTGAATTCAGTCGTTCAGAAATCGAAAGACAGTTGAATGTATGGTTGATTTTAGCAGTCTGTTATGTGAAGGTTTTGCTTCCAGATAGCTATTCTGGTTATGGGATACACGTCCAGTATCGTTTGGTTGCTAAGGGCAAGTCTGTGATTCCTTCCATACGAGCTGAACAAATTGTACAGACTAAAGAAGCGGTTGGAAAAAGATGATGGCATTATAGATAGAAAGAATGGTCGAGTGATCCTGCCGAGCTGTATATAAATAAAAATGATATAAATGATTTTGATGGTCTGTTATGTTCAGTAGGATTGATGTCTGAATTCAATGTAGTCGAACGTTGATTTCGTTCCTGAGATTCATGTAACTTGCAAGGTGACCTCCTCCAGTATTCATATTCAGGATGGTATTTCTGGCATTTTGACAATTGAACAGTGCAATATGGAGATTCAGAGTATTTCTGTTGGAATTGTTCAAACAGAAAGCTTGAGTAAGGGTATGACATATATTTGATTTATAGGAATTCGGAATCTTCAACGTGAGCTTCGTGATATTTTGAAACGTTTCTAATGACTAGATGTAGTTCGTGATACAACAGAGATCGCATGTGGTGACTGTTATCGGAATCAGGAGATTCCTTTTGTCTTTTATCCAGACCCAGAAGGGGTAGCTGGTGATTATGATAGCGAAGATGCAAAAATTCACTTCTCTCTGCGCATCAAGGTTCTATTCATTAATCAGTTTTATTGTGTTAAATATCTTCCAATTCATTTCTCGTGGTAGTATTTGTGAGGTGTGTTTGTTATGACAACTCATTCTCGTGTTTCTTATAATCGTCTTCTGTGATACTCATTTGGAGCTATTTGACATTTACAAAGTTGAGTAATCGATTAGCTGTGGAGGTTCTGCTATTTGAGTGATGACAGTGAGAAAATCATTGAGATGGGAATGCTGCTTTCTGTTTCTCCTTTCAGTCTTTAATATTCATTGGATTGAAGCGTAGTTGTCATATACAGTTAATGTATGTTCTCGGGAGGGATCACTCGAAGTACAAAAATTAATCGAGAAGGTGGGAGCCTTGATCGTTTAGAATCTAATTATTAGTATATTTCTCCTGTAATTGAGTACTACGAGTACTCTCTTCCTACAACATGTCCATTGAGAATCGATCGCTCTAGGTACTATCTTGAGGTAAGCCAATGAAATCATATCAGTAGCTAGAACCTCTATAAGGAGAAACTGGATTCAGGGCATTATCGATGTGGAAAATGTGGCAAAGTATTTGTACATGAGTATTATTTGCTCCTACATAATGAACGGAAACATCCTCACTTTACGGATGAAGTACTTGATCTGGATCCTTGTTATTATAGTCTACTGTATGTTTGGACAAGTACCGAAATGTCTTTGATGGCGTAACGATGAAACATATCGATTGTCGTAATCCTCAGGTGCAACGGAGCCTTATTCTTTGTCAGGTTTATTTACTGTTGATTAAGTAATCATTAGAGAGTTCTAATGAGCTGCTTTCCTACAGATGAGTCTGACTTCGATTTGGATCTTTATAGTCAGTTTGATAGCATGTATTCACTATTAGAGTATATGTACCGGTCTTTATGTTCTCCACTGCTTTGTGAGAAGACTCCCAAAGAGCATACAGAAGAGTACGTCCCCGTTGCTATGACTGCTATTGCTCTTCCTGTTGTTATTGTAGTTGTTATCTTTCTTGCTGTAGCTCTCTATATGTATAAAAAGTGGTTGTTGGTGATTCTCTTTAGAAGTAGGTTCAGTGCACCAAAAGATGACCTTCGAGTGTTTTCCAAACTGGACTAGTCGTTTCTTTAGAACAAAGGGTAATGTTGTTTGTTTAATGTATCAGTTCTTGCCGTAACTTCTTCTCGTTCCATATATTCAATGCAGCTTTTGCAGCTACCTTGTTTGCATCGAATTCCTTTGATAGTGACTCAATCAATTCCTCATCCTCCGTCTTCTTATCTTCTTGAGCATACATCTGTGTCCATTTACGAGCAGTAGCCTCATATTCTTTTGGTTTCTCTAGATACACAATTGCTACAGGATAATCCTAGTCTTCACTGAGTTCTATAGATGTCACCTGAGGATCATCTGGTTCAGCAGATGTCAAAAGAGCTTGAATTGATAGTAGGGTTGTTGTGAGATTAATTGCAGCCGTCCATTTATCCTTTAAAATATCTAAACAAATTGCACCTGTCTATAGATTCAAGAACCATTCGTTTCTGTACTTGACTACTAATGTTTGGATGATAAACGCGCGTCATGAATTTGATAACAGGAGGAGAAAAGGGATAGTCATCCTTCAGATGAATAAACAGTTTGAAGTATCCGCCCTCAAAAGGAGAATCAGATGGGCCTCGGATGAAACCATAAAAACTCCGATGATCTGGGAAAGCATAATAGATACCCAACTCTGCATTGGGGTTCTATACATTAATCAATCGAAGGAATCATACCGACGACAGTTTTGAGTACTCTACTTCCACGCGTTTCTGGTATGCCATAAATGAATTATCTTGTTATTTGTGTTTGTTAATTTGAGTTGTACAGTGATCTCTTGATTATCATTAAAACTAGGAATATGTTCAGAGTGTTAAGCAACAAATAGATGTTGTTAATGGAATAAAGAGATGACAAACAAGATACAGATTATGAAAAATTCATAGCATACAATCGGTTAATCAATCCTGCCATGCTATTATATGCTATCTTATCACCGCTGCGTAGAAGATTAGCTGTACTGTTACACAAGAAAGAAATTTACCTGCATCGCAATTCAGCGGACTTTCATCATTCGGCATCGACAGCATTGCTTGGATTGATACTGCAACACTCTATTCTGTGAACAGCGTTTATCAAACACACTTCGAGATCCCAGCGGGGTGACCACGCATCTTTGAGAATATTGAGACATACAGAACCATTTACAAAATCAATATTAGGATGAAAGATTCTGGTTTCGAAGAATGCTTTCGGAGGATGGAACGGATAGTCTTGAGGTATTTTCAGTCTTACAGCATATGTTCCTCCTTGATAGGGTGTTCCATCAGGTCCATCAAGAATACACGTCCATTCAAAGAGGTTATCTTCATTTGGAATTAATCTTATTCCTTTGATTTTGGTCTTCTGCAGTTTTTTCAGTTCACTCCTCAATCGAGTCCCGTTCATGAACAAACAGTGACAGGAATAAAGTGACTTCATTTCATTATGTTCGTATATATGGACCTTTTCTTGTTCTTCTCTTAGTTTGTCAATACGCATTTCTGTGTTTCACTCTCTTTCATTAGTACTACCTGCCTCAATTCTCATAATACGCACAAGAGTTCCAACGGAAAATGGACTTGACGACGAATCCAATAGATATCTTGAAATACCATCCATCTGTTTCATCAGTGTTATTCCTGGACGAAATATCGATACATGCTGAAACCCGGCATTTTTCGCAATTTCTTCAATATCTCCTTTGTTCTGTAACCATCTATTTTACAGAAGATGAGTAGACATACAAATTGACACTATACTGGTTCGCTCCTTTGCAAGAAAGTAATGACAGTAATGGAACCCCTGCATGTTGAGCAGTTCTGAACGTTTTCTTTGTAACGTGACGAATCTCACTGAATATTGGCCTCTAGACTCAATTTCATACAAAATAGGTACAAGTTCTTCATACGTCTTTGCATTACTCACAAGAGTCCTATTCGGACCAATCACAGAAAACACAACATCGTTATCATGGAAAAAGTTTTCATGTTCTTCTATCTTATTAAAATCGACAACCTATAATATAACAACTTCGTTAAACACCAACTTGTTGTTGAAGAAAGCCATCTCTCTCATCATCGACTTGATTCTTGTAGGACTCTTTGGGCAATAGAAGGCTGTGTCTCGTAATTGTGTTAACAATCCACCGTTTTGATTGGAGTAACTCTATTACTAACTGCATTCCAACGAATCCAGTTGCTTAATATCATAATCCATTTCATGTTTTACCTCCCAGTACGCATCCACGATACAGTCGTCTCTGCTCACCGTTGCCAGATGGTGGACTCTCATTGTTACTACGATTGTTCATAATATAGAATCATATTCCTATTTTCGTCAATTGCGCCACTTGGCGTAGTATTCATTTTTAGCTATTAGTCACGGTGTTAGTTAGAATGCGACTGTTCACGACTGTTGTCATACTACTGTCGTACTTCCTTTTGTTGTTCGCAGTTTCCGATTCTTATTTCTAGAGTAACAGTCCGACAGCTGGATATTAGAATGCAGTCGCACGTCAATGATTATGTTTCTTTTTATGTACTTGTTTGGTATAGTATATCAGTGTAGTTGTTTGAAACATCGGATAAATACATGGATGAGGATACCGTTATGAAAGTCCAAATCCATAACGGGGTCTTGTCTTTCAATTCGGCTCTCAACCCTTGGAGGACTCACGAGAAGGGAGATAGTTTCATGTCAATGGAATCGGTGATACCGTGGTTGAAACCGAATTCTGACTCCATCAGAAATCAACCGAGATTGCATGTTACGGAAGTGTCTACGGCAGAAACTACTCTTTCAGCGCTGTCAGTTGAAAGTACTCAGGAAAGAATGAGAAAAGAATTTGAAGAGAGTTTAGAGGAGAACAATCTCGAGAAACTTCCTTCAATTGAGGTGCTTCAGATTATTGAGACAACAGTTTCTCCTACAACACAACCTCCAGTAATATCACAAGCAACGATTCCTGTGACATCGCGCCTGATTGTTCCTGTAACAGTACGTCCAACATCTCAACCGACGGCTTCTGCTACATACCGTCCCACAGTCCCTGTGACTTCACGTCCTGCAACACCTTTAAAGGTTCCTATAGCACAACCAACAGAGCATGTGACACCGCACACCAAGCAGTCTTCATCTCTCTTTGTTACTCTTCCAAGCCCTTGGAAACCAGTAGATAAGCGGTTTAAGGGAGTTATAATCCGCCGCTTCAACGGGGAACACGAAGTGGATTATTCTCCATTTGACAAAAGTATTTCTTTTTAATCTCAGTGACAGATAGTTCGGTTTTATCAAGGTAATTCTACTGATGTAACAATAGTATCCGTTTCAACGTATATTTCACTATTTCTGATTTATTCTAGGCCTTCACGTCTCTTTTTCATTCCTTATCTGGTAAGACGTTGGGAAGGGCAGGTATACATACATTGTATTATCTTTAGATCCTATTGTATTGTAATGTATACTCCGTTACGTGAAATGGAATCTGTAATATCCGAATATTTGAAAATGAATGTGACGGATCGAATGACTGTTCTCTTCTATGGTTACTCGAGTTCATATGTATATGCCGCAGATTTTCCTGTTAATCTTCTCCGGAATATCGGTATTCGTACTGTAACAACTAGTCATTTCCTTATGCTTGATATGGATATGTGGATCAGTGGTACATATTGAATATTATATCGAGTATAGATAATATGTATGATGAAATTCATCGAATTCCCCAATCCTTAATGGATGATGAAAGGTCCTTGTTCATTATACCAAGTGTCTTTTTACATAAGAATACAATCCTTCGGTCCTGTAAAGGATTCCAAGCCTGTATCAAGAGGTTAGATTGCTCCCAGATATTAATCCTAGGTCACTTCACTTTTATCCTCATAGCAAAGAAGAAATCGAGGATTGTCTGAATCAAGGAAAGTGCTTCCTAGAAAAGAGCAAGATTAAAACCCATGTATAGGTCCATATTGATTATTAGTATAGAAGTATGTTACAAAGAAGTGGCTATATCTTTCTAAGTCTGTACCGGTTGTACGGTTTGCGTGCTTGGACAATTTTGAGCAGGAACCTTATTTCATCGTAAAGCTAACTCCAACTACACCAATTTATGATGAACGTTTTATAAATTATGGATTCAACAAGATCCAGTATTTTGAACATCTTCGTTTACGAGGAGCCAAACTATATCTTATTGCGCAGAGTTTTGCAGTTGATATGGTTCATCCAGAGTAAGAAAGGAATGGATTCTGTTATTGTGTAGATCAGTATTCCGAAAGGCATACGTTTCACGATATACAGGAAAGAGGATCTCTGTTATGGAACATCTTTTTAATAGTCTTCAGAAGAAGTGGAAGGTCATGTATGAAAATACGACGAAGGTGGGTCTCTGTCGCAGAAATAGTAAGATGTATGTGACAACATTGTGATCATGTTTATTCACAAACAGCATAGTGTACAATGACTACAAACCTCCATGTTATAGGATCTTATCATGGGAACTAGAACTGAAGCCAACAAGTCGTGCAAGTGGCATTATACTGACGTGAAATTACCTTCTCCATAAAAGTATCTACGGCTATCGAAAACGGATCCTTTTCAACAAGGGGTTGTTTCATATTCCAGCCAAGTGAAGGAATCACAAAATCAGTATCCGGTTTCCTAAAGCAGTCCGCCTCATTCTGGCGAACTGACCAACTAGTCTGATCAGGTTTCTCAACACCTCGACTGTATCCAGCATCAATCACGGTTTCCGTTGATGAAATCGAGAGAGGAGAATCCGAACGGACATCAGGGAGTGAAGATTCCTTTTGAACATCGATAGCACAGAACTTTCCAGATGAAAAGAAGTTTACACGAAACGAAACAGGATCTCCAATTTCTAATGACTTCTGTACATCACGGGGCATATCCAAAAAGTTAAAAGTAATATCTCGGACACCATGAATCTTCAACTTCGATCGAATGTAACCATGGTCATTTCTCATGTATTGGACCTTTCCGTAAAAACGTTGTTGAAACAGACCATCCTTATCGTTACTGTAGGTTTCGTGTACCATAGATCAAATAGAAAAAAGAATGAAAGATGAAGAATACCCAGACGTCATTATTGGGAGTTTCATTGTTATGATGACGAAATCGCTACCAAAATTGACAATCGAACCTTCTTTCTGTCAATGATGAATCTTCATTCAATTCTTATGTTTGATGCTCGAAAACGGTAAAATCTACGTCAATTTGTAGTAAGAAATGAGATTACTTGAAAAGACTTTCCGCAACAATTGATTTTTGTGATCATAAGAATTCGATCCATCTAAAAGGTTCTCTAAATATACCTTCAATTTAGTTTCTAATATCTAAATTAACACGAGAAATAGACTTCTTTGGGTATAGAAAGACCATACATCTATTATGGCACTATCCTGAAAACTCTAGTTGTTCTAAAGTTCCACATAACTGGATATATGGCCTAGTATTGTCTATTTCACATTTGCTAGGCATAAGATGAATTCCTTTCAAAAGGACAGTATACTCAACGAAGTTCCAAGAATCCCTAGCCGAATTCTAACAGAAATCACAGGGAAACAGAGAACCTCTACTGGTTTGGCAGAATTCTTATATTTCTGAATAGAAGTATGTCTACTGATGACAAAGGTATAACTGTGATGGAATCAGCACCTGGTAACGAGAATGCAGTTATTGTTGTTGGGAATGCGGATACATCCGAAATAAAAACCCCGACAAAACTGGAAAGTAAGGATACTAACGAGTATTCCAAGGCCGACTTCATGGCAAATGAATCAGTTGGTAAAGTGATATGGAAGCTAACGTATCCTTCAATTATTGCCAAAGTAGTTTCTGCTCTATATGCGGTATGCGATACTATCTTCATCAGCAAAATGGCTGGAGAAAGTGAAGATGAACGAAGAAATGCACTCGCTGCTGTAACTCTTGCAATGCCTCTTGAGCAAGGAATTATTCATAGTTTGGTGATGATGGTTAGTAATGGGGGATCAACTCTCTATGGACAAAGTATTGGGGAGAAAAATAAAGAAAAGGGATGCAAAACTATTGGAAATACCTATACTCTCGAGATAATAGTGGCGATCCTATTGGCCATCATCATCCCATTGATATCAAAACCATTCCTGCAACTTCTTGGAGCAGACGAGAATTCGGGAACTCTCAAACCAGGGGAAGACTACATCAACGTTTTGTTTTATGGAAGTATTTGCTATGCAATGTCTATGGCATCGGCAGATCTCATACGAGGTCAGGGATCATCACTCTTTTCCTGTCTTGTATCATTAACTTCTGCTATTCTAAACATGATCGGAGATCCCCTTTACATCAAGGTTTTCGGTCTTGGAGTTGCTGGAGCGTCGCTATCGACAGTCCTTGCCAATCTTGTCAGTGCTACCATAGGGATGCTCTTTATGCGGAGTAAAAAGGCAGTTATGCATTTCACTGGAAAAGATATGAAACCTGATTGCCAATATGATGGAAAGATCATGCTTACGGGCATGTCAGGATTTGTATCTGGTTTTGCTGGAGCTTTTGTGACCCTTATTAGCAATAAACTCGTTCTTCATTATTCACCACATCCTGAGGATCCAGCTACAACTTCTGTGTTGGGTGCTTGGGGGGCCTTGAACAAAATCTTCTTTATCAGTTTTATGCCTCTAATTGCTCTAGCTCAAGGTATTATGCCTATGCTCGCCTTCTCAGCTGGAGCGAAACTGCATGAACGATTCATGGCGTGTGCCAAATTAACATTCTACTGGATGGTTGGTATTACTATCTTTATTGAAGCCTTCATCCTCATCTGTGCCAATTGGATTGCAACATGGTTTTCTAATGATCCCGTATTTATTGAATTCTTTGTCCCTGCAACACGCATTGTTGTAAGTGGTGTCTTTCTTCAGCCCATAGTCATGACAGTCTTTCCCATGTTACAAGCTGTTGGAAAAGGAGGTCTTGCTGGAATGTTGCTGGCAATGAAGACGTGTTTCATTCCTCTTATTTTACAACTCCTAATGAGTATGGTCATGAAGAGCTATTGGGGTGCTGTATACGCTTATCCGCTTGTCGAGATTGTAAGTGTAGTGTTAGCTAGCTGGTTGTTCTTTAAGAACAAAGGAAACTTCATGGGAACACAACTTCCTGTTCAGAAATCCCTGTACTCTGTTTAATAGGAAACAAGTTAACGACTTGAATTCTCAACTTCATGTAATAGTCGACTTTCATACTTGGCAAACATTGTTCGTAGCTCGGCTCGGAGTTGATATAACTGATCAATCTACCGTTTATCTCACCTCCATCACATACGTTCATATCAATATCAGTTGAATATGGACCATCTTCTTGCCTTACCTCATCATCCCACAAATCAAGCGATTCCAATTCATTCCGAACATATATATCTAAATTTTCCACATAGCGCGATGATGCTCTTGATAACCAGGAATCCTCATCATAGATCCCATCACTCTTTATCCTCTTCTTGATTCTATCACTATTCTTTGAATAGTATTCCTGAATGTTCCGAAGACTTTTATTCACTATTCATAACATATCGTTGCCATTCTCACCCTCTGCTTCATTTTCTGGAATCAAGCAACCCATAAGATTATCTATAGCAGCACATGAATCACTGTGAGAAGCTCTTCCACTTTCAGAATCCAGAGAAGGAAAATCATCTACATGATTAAGTAGAAGAGATGCAAACCAATTCCAAGAAATAGACGAATCATTTCTGGAGCTAACGGAGCATAACAGTAATCCACATCGTTCCAGTATTCTGTTAAGAAACTGAGATCACTTGGCGAGAGTTCTTTATAGGAAGGATAAAATAAATCTAAATATTAGAAACATCTACAAGCAAAACTAGATGTTAACAGTTGAGGACTGGGCTTTTTTCGTCTTTTCAGAGAGACTATATCAGGAGGTGAAAAAGTGGACTCTTCACTATTTGGCATTTCAGGTGCTTTACAACGTTCTTTCATAAAGACCACCATTCATATCTACTTTTAGAAACTATCTGTTTCGAGGTTTCAGGAGTTATCAATAGTTTTGAAGCATCTTCCTGCGTACTCCCCAACTGCTAATCATTACAATAGGTATCAAGACCAACGGTGATTGATTTCCTGGTAATTTGAATCAGTCCTTTATCTTCAATAACTGTTGCACGAAATTCTTCTGTAGTTAGCTATATTAACATCTTAACAGGAAACCCACTGCTTCAGAAATTGAATGCAACCTCGATATCTCCTTTACATCACGGTGCCGTCGAAATCCGATATCATCTTCATACTTCGATACTTGAGCATAGTTCTGAGTCACAATAGCTTTCCGTTTTTGGAGATTTTCCAAATGGTCCTACATGTCATGTATCCATAACAGTCATACACGAAGGGTAATCATGAGAAGATCCTTCATTTTTGGAAGAAGCTGTCTTTTTGAGGCACAATAACGAATTACAGATAAGTCATGAAGTGAAATCCCTGGTAAAACCTGAAATGGTTCTACCGAATATTTCCTCTCAGAATGGTCACATTTGGCTGCAATGGATTCCATGAAGTGTGCAGTATTAACCACAAAAAGGATATGATGAGTCAATTATCCTGGCGCAATAGGGCGCAATCTGCGCAAGAGTAATGGGAACTCACTTAAGCAATAACCGCTTCTTTCACGGAGAAAATGGCTAAGAAATCTCATTTAGTGAAAGATGTAGTGTCGGAACAAAAAACACCAAGGTCCCCTTGCTTTTAAGTGATTTAGTCATTAGGCCGAAGAGAGTTAGTGGAATTCAGTATGGTGTATTCGGAGGAAGAGATATGAATCGTATTTCAGTTGTGGAAGTGAATGCAACGTGAGGATCTTGTTCATAGAGCTGAATATTAGAGATATTTTCAATCCAGTCAACCGAGAGCCTACTGCAAATGGAGTTTTGGACCGTCGTCTTGGTATTTCCTCCAAGGCTGAAGTCTGTCAGACTTGTGGTAAAAGTATTGCAACATGTCCCGGACACTTCGGAACAATTCATCTTGTTATGCCTGTGTTCCACATTGGTTATTTGAACATGGTCGTTAACATTCTCCGTTGTATTTGTAAAGTAACCTTTTTAAAATCTTGGCCATGTATAGAAATGCTCCCGTTGTCTTCTAAGTAGCGAGGATCGTGAATATTACCTTCGGAAGTTCCTTAATCCCTACACTGATGTTCTCCACAAACGTCAGTACAATAAGCAAGTAATTGACTTGTGTAAGAAAGTTGTGGAGTGTCCCTATTGGTAAAGAAGGATTTGTTAGATAATTGGTAGTCATGCTGTTAATGGAGAAGTAAAGAAGGTTACTGGTACTGCTTCGGTCCGTCTTGTATCCTTACTATTCTAGAGTTACATATAGGAACATATAATTGATCCCCACAAATTAGCAGAAGAAGAAGAGGAAGAAGTAGAGAAGTCTTTCAAATCATGCTGTAAATACAACAGTGAGATCCGTTCATATTTGGATAAAGCTGCTGTAAATAATCTCTCATATTCTGATGTGTAGGAGGATCTCACAGCTCAAGTTGTCCTTGACTTATTCAAACGGATCCCATCTGAAGATCTTCCTCTTATCTGGATCAATGAAGAATCGGGTCGTCCTGAGAACCTTATTCTTACCGATATTATGGTGCCTCCTGTAACGATCCGTCCTTCAGTTCAGATGGAAAGTACGGGTGGTTCCAATGAGGATGATATCACTATGATTCTTCAGGATATTGTTCGTAGTAATGCTCAACTGCAGAACTCCGTAGGTAATGGTGCTAATATGCGAATTGTGATGGATAATTGGGATCATCTTCAGATCCTGTGTGCCGAATTGATTAATGGAGATTTGCCTGGGATGTCAACACTTGTCAAATCAGCAATTCCTAAACGAGCTCTTGTTCAACGTTTGAAGGGCAAACAAGGCCGGTTCCGAGGTAATCTTTCGGGCAAACGTGTGGAGTTTTCTGGGCGTACAGTCATCAGTCCTGATCCCAATCTGTCTATCGAGGAGGTCGGAGTTCCCGTAATGGTTGCAAAGAAGCTTACGTATCCTGAGAGAGTAACTGCATTTAATATTGAACGATTACGAGCTATGGTACGAAATGGTGCTCACAAGTATCCTGGAGCAAATATGATTCGATCCGCTAATGCTAGGCCAATCTCCTTGTTATATGGTAATCGGGAGCGTGCTGCTCAGAGTCTACGAATTGGAGATATTGTGGAACGACATCTAATTGATGGAGATGTTTCTCTATTCAACAGACAGCCTTCACTTCATCGTATGTCAATTATGTCACATCGTGTGAAGGTACTTCCATGGAAAACATTCCGGTTTAATGAATGTGATTGTGCTCCATATAATGCTGATTTTGATGGAGATGAAATGAATATTCATATTCCTCAAACTGAAGAAGCTCGAATCGAAGCTCGTGAACTTATGGGAATCAAGCATAATATTGTGAATCCTCGTAGTGGCGAGCCTCTTATTACAGCTACACAGGATTTCATTACAGGCTCTTATGTCCTCACACAACGCGATGTGTTTTTATCACGCTTCGATTTCTGCCGTTTAGTGGCATTCCTCAGTGATGCTCAAGAGGTCATTGATGTACCTGCTCCTGCTCTTTTGAAGCCTGTTCCCTTATGGACAGGTAAGCAAGTGTTTAGTATGTTATTGAAGCCAAATCAGAAAGAAGGGGTTACACTTTCATTGGAGATAAAAGCAAAGAATTTCACTTTTACGAAACATGATTCCAATCCTTGGATGTGTCCAAATGATGGATATGTAGTCATTCAGAACAGTGAACTTCTCTGTGGCAATATCGATAAGAACTGTATTGGAGGTAACAAGAAAGGATTGATCTGTGTTCTGGTTCGTGACTTCTCACCTGAAGATACCGTAAAGACAATGGGACGATTGACCAAATTAACATCTCGATTTCTTATGGATTATGGCTTCACTATCGGATTAGATGATGTAACTCCTGATGCACATTTACTAGGGGAAATGCACGCAATTGTCGCTAAGAATTATGCCAAAGTGGATGAGACAATCCATCAGTACAATGATGGAAAATTAGCTTTGCGTCCTGGTTGCAATGCTGAACAGACTCTTGAGAGTATTTGCTCTGGATTACTCTCGGATATTCGTGACTCTGTTTGAATTCTGATTCTCATTAATGTATAGATTGGAAAGATGTGTATGATGAATCTCCCAAAGACAAATTATCCACTAATCATGGCAACGTGTGGTAGTAAGGGTTCTGCTATTAATATATGTCAAATGATCTATTGTGTGGGACAGCAAGTGGTATCAGGAAACCGTATTCCTGATGGTTTCATTCAGCGATCCTTACCTCATTTCCTCCCCAATGCAAAGGAACCCAGTGCCAAGGGATTTGTTGCCAATTCGTTCTACTCAGGTCTGACTCCAATGGAATTCTTCTTCCATACCATGGGAGGACGTGAGGGTCTGGTGGACTCTGCTGTCAAGACAGCTGATACTGGCTACATGCAGAGACGATTGATGAAGGCTCTGGAGGATTTGTGTATTAGTTATGACAATACCGGTGAGAGTGATGGCATGAGATGATGAATAGTCAGGACTGCTGATAACGAGATTGTTCAATTGGTATATGGAGATGATAATCTGAACGCTGTAAGGATTTGAAAGAGCCTTGATTATAGAGCTATATGGAGAGTAACAATGGACCTGTAGACTACGAGAGAACATGGTCAGTGATTCAACTTCGGTACGATATTCATGATATCCATGAGTCTCCTTTGACACCTGCATCGATCCTCGAATTGGCTGAAGAGTGTATAAATGAGCCTCGATTCATTACAATGTGTGGAAATACCGTTCATGGTCAGAAGTTCCTTCATGAGTTGATGGATTTCATCCAGACTATTGCGGCACGAGCCTCTCAAGAGCGTATTTTGTTAGGAGAGGATGATGGTTATAATTATATGGGATATCATGACAACGGTCGTCGCTTCCAGTTGGATAAAGCTCCCATCTTCAATACGCGTCCTTTACGACAGTTATCTGTAAGGATTAAATGAATAGTCAATGGATAGGAGTCGGCTGTGTGTGAGACACAGTTACATCAGTTCATGGACTGTGTGTATGAGAAGTATCGACGAGCTATCATCGAACCTGGTGAAGCAGTAGGTGCTATTAGTGGTCAGTCCTTTGGTGAGCCTGCCACCCAAATGACACTGAAAACATTCCACTTTGCTGGTGTTGCTTCAATGGATATTACACAGGGAGTGCCACGTATTAAGGAAATTATCAATGCTACACCTACCATTAGTACACCCATCATCACAGTGGAACTCCTGAATAGTCAAGATGAGATCTCAGCTCGTGTCTGCAAGGGACGGTTGGAGCGTACCTTGCTGGGTGAAGTAGCTGAATACATCAAAGAAGTGTTTACACCCGAACTGTGTTTCCTTGATATTCAGTTGGATAGCGAGGCCATTCAGAAGCTTTATCTTCCAGTAAATAAATATAGAGGTTTTAATTGTAGATTACGGCAGAATCGGTTCGAAAATCCATTATTAACAGTAAATTAAAGTTGAAGTTAAAGGATGAGCATATTACCACCAACGGACAGTGGGGTCTGCGAATCACACCCCCATCTCCTGTGACGACAGCTGCTCATCGTAGTACTTATGATGAATCTTGATTAGTAGCTACTATCTCACGTGGTGACGACCAGTACTTTACATTACAACGACTGAAGGAAATGCTTCCATCTGTGATCGTAAATGGTATTCCATCTGTCCATCGTGCTGTACTCAACAAGGTGGAGAAGCCTCAGGAACATATCAATCTTCTAATTGATGGAACGGGTCTACTTCAGGTCATGGGTACAGTTGGAGTCGATCATACGAAAACTATCACTAATCATGTTCTTGAAATTCTGGAAGTGCTTGGAATCGAAGCTGCTCGTACTGTTCTTATTCAGGAAGTGTCTAATACGTAAGAGAGGATTAATCATGTGACTGGTAGATATGGTAGTTATGGTCTGTCGATTGATATTCGCCATCAGATGTTATTGGCCGACTGTATGACGTAAAACTGTGATAGAGACTGTGATGTCTAGTTTCAAAGGTCAAGTACTTGGAATTACACGTTTTGGAATAGAAAAGATGAAAGAATCTGTTCTGACTTTAGCTTCATTTGAAAAGACAGCAGATCATTTGTTTGATGCCTCGCTTCATGGAAGACATGACAAAGTGATTGGAGTGAGTGATCGTGTGATTTTGGGAATTCCTATTCGATTGGGAACAGGGCTCTTCTCCATCCTCAGCAAACCATATAGTTTTGGAAAGGTTCCTCCAAAGAAAATGACCTATTTGTAATGAGCGGTTTGTTTGTTCATAGTACCAGTTGATCA
Source organism: Blastocystis sp. subtype 8 (assembly GCA_027406425.1). Taxonomy (NCBI): domain Eukaryota; class Bigyra; order Opalinata; family Blastocystidae; genus Blastocystis; species Blastocystis sp. subtype 8. The sequence continues at coordinate 3,482 of JANPWN010000861.1, read as the reverse complement.
GTTTGAAGATGTTCACTACAATTCGAAAAACTGTTCCAGCTCTACCAAGAATGATCTCTACAAGAGCATTTGGCAGTAATTGTTGAAACAACTGATTTACCTCTAGTTCACTTTACTATAAAATCGTTTGTTGATGAATATACTACAGAAGAAGTGAAAGTGGAAGCTGAAGAAGGACAAACGATTCTCGCTGTTGCTCAAGAGAATGGTGCTAGCCTGAATTGTAATCATTTAAACTATTTTATCATCATTTTAGCATTCTGTGGAGGCAACTGCCACTGCGGAGGTTGTCACATCAAGATGTCTCAGGGCATTACCGATCTCCTTCCGAAAATGTCTGACAAAGAAAAAGAAACTCTTAAGAAAGGAATTGACGTTGATGAAAGGTATTAAAGGAATCTCGTGTTCATTTGTAGTTCTCGCCTTGCCTGCCAAACAAAGGTCATGCCTTGCATGGAAGGACGAGTTATTGTTGTCCCACTTGCCATCTGATACATAGTCATTTTCTTGTGGTCCTGTTTGTTTCAACTTACATTTTCTACCTTTCCATACTATGCTTTTAAGGTAATAAAACAATAACAATAACTTGTTCTCATTTCCGCCAATAATAACAAGAAACCGTGTTTCTCGCTCTCCCAGTTTACGTCAGCGAAGAGTGTACGTGGAGTAATTGCTTTTACTAGCCCCTGGTGTTTTTTAGGTTATCAGAAGCTCCCTACGTGGTGTGGTTTGTACTATCGATTTATCAACGGTTTAGTGAAAATGAATAATTCTAATAGTAGTGGAAGTTTACTACGAGATTGTAGTTAGATTAATTCAAATTTTAGCCTTGTAGATGACCATGTTCAGCAAATGTCAGGCAACCCTCTTAATCCAGATGCAAATGGTTCAGATTATTCTTCGGTTCGTGATAATGCAACTTTTGTAGAAAGCGAATACTATTCAACGTTGGGTGTTTCATCTCGTCACATTCCGCACAGATCCCTGATTTTTGAAAAGGAGTACAATGACGACGATTCATTATATGGATTTGGAGATGATATAGCCTTTCAGGATAGCTATGGACTGGATAATCCAGACTTAGGCCGTGGATATGCCTCAACAAGAACTCTATTGAATCCAAAAGGTCAGAATTCAAATTATGGTTTCGATGTTTCTGAACCCTTCCGAGGTCATCGGCCCACGTTATCGCTTCTTGGGACAAATAGTGAACTAGGACTGAGGCGTTATGATTGTACATCTTCGGCTCTTAGTCTGAATCAAGGTAGCGATTTTGGTTCGCAACTCTTAAGCGAACCGCCTCTCTTCTCTGAATCTGAGGGGCTGAACCATTATATGCGCTCTCCGCCTCCTTTCCCCGCACCGTCAGTTTTCTCCGAGCGTCCCTCACACTATCGCATGAATTCTTGTTCATCCGTTCAGGAGATGTCGATGATGTCTCCTTCTTTTAGTCTGTTAGGAGCAGTTCCAGAAACGTCCGTTTCGAATCAGCATTCTCGTCATGATTCCGGTCTTGTTTCCTGTTTTGTTTCATTTGCTCATTTCACTTGTAGTAGATAGTCGTGTGCAATCTCTGAAGCAGGATGTTGTGGAAAGTGGTCCTGCTTCGCAACCCTATTCACCAATTCCCGTCGAACAAGCAGAAGAACCAGTATCCAAGCCTGCTGTTCATACACAATATCCAACACAAGAAGGAACAAAAAAGCTCCCATATGCTTGTCGTGATTTCCGAAATGGGAAGTGTACCCGAGGTGAGAATTGTAAGTTTATGCATGTTTATGAAAGTATGGATGGAATAAATGAGATGAGAAGTAGATGTTGAGACTGACAATATCCGACCTGCAGTGAGAACCAGGAGTTGTGTTAATGAGTAGAGGAATTCTCAGATATGTCGTGATTTTTTGCGCGGTCAGTGCCAGAGGAAGAATTGCAAGTTCCTTCATACATACTATGAAGGAGGAGACCACACATATCCATATCAATCAAATCGCATGTATCCTGGTGAGTTGGATTCATATTCACAACAAGGATTTATGATACCTTTTGGACCATATGGTGGGCTATAGGACGTAGTATGAGTATTAGTGGGTGGAAGTGATTATGGACGTGGTGCTCCGCTCAGTTCAACCCCATTGAATCCGGATAGCAAGCCTTTTATGAGTGAACATGCTGCAGTCCATGGAAGGTAGGAATGAGTAGTGAGTATGAATCTAGTTCAGCAAAGGGGAGCGAGGGTGAGGATAGAGTGTAATGTAGAGCCTGTATGATTCATTACTACGTCTGTAGTTTCTGGTCTTTCGCAATTGCTGTTACATGCTATGGCATACATATGTTGGGAACAAACACAATACCACCAGCTGGATAAGACTTGTGATACACGACTAATTAACCAATTCTTCTTCTTCTTTTCTTTTTCTTTCTTTTCCTGTTCGGCTCGCTTCGCTTCTAACCGACTTTCTATCGAACTAAATCCATACATCGTCAATGCATCTTTGCCTCCATCCATATCCATTAATTCATCAACGAAATCTGTTTCCCCATCATTGTCTGTGGGAATTTCGGCATTGGACATCTCTTCTAGTACATTTCTACTTATTATCATCCACAAGTTTATATACGCAATTGCTTTCTTGACAACTAGATGTCGAGATTCATCCTTTGTTTCTCGGATAAATACAATTATGAGATTTCGTGGTTTATCAAAAGTAATCGATAGTACACCCGTTATACCGATAATAGTTTCCTGTAGACGGTTGCGCAGTTCATCATCATTTAGGCCCATCATCTATTCATCAGCTATCCCTTTTCTCAAATACTTCGTAGCGATAAGCTTTTGGAGTAGTATATTCTTCAAGTTTTGCATCTACTTCATTTACGACATCGTTCATATTTCCATTTTTGGCTTTGCCTCTGTATCTCATCACATTGTCTAAATAATCAGCTGCAGCTTGTCGTAGAGGCCCCTCTTCATTCATGCTAATATCCAACTACAAATTAATTCCCATTCATTATCTAAAACCATTGTCGTTGTTACAGATGATATCGCCTTTAGTTTTGGTTTAATATTTGGATTACCCGAGAGAAATCTAAAGGAACGAGCAGCAGCCAATCGCACGTCGTCGTCGTCAAACTTGAGATACTCAAGGAGATTATCCACAAGTCCTATATAGATAATATTGAAATCACTAGGTTCTACCATCTACAGCAAAAAGACTCTCTTGCGCGTCTGGATCTGCTGCCAACTGAAGAATGTGTCTTACGGCACCTCTGACGCTGCAGATAATGTCGTCTCCAATAATATCATTCATAGCACTCAGAGCCTCAAGGATTCTCTATTCTGATTAGATTCATGAAGCGAGATAGAGCGGGAATTTAGTGATTTCTAGCGGTTAGTATGGTTCCCCAATCACCATGAGCTGTCAAGAACAAACAATTCACAATGTTAACTACTCTTAAACTCGTTCAACAGAGATGTTGAATCA
>JANPWN010000859.1:0-15005 GCA_027406425.1 Blastocystis sp. subtype 8 | reverse complement strand
CAGCAAGTGTGTTTGTGACTTTGAATGAGTTGTTGATAAAGAGAAAGGAAAAGAAAGATTGATCTGTTTGTTGAGTGCCACCAAATTCTAGGAAAAGTTGAAAGAGAATTGGAAGTGCATTCAATTCTATGCAACGAATATCATCACTATCTCAGCGCATTCTAAAAACTACTCCCGTGCTTAGGAGGTCGTTTGCATGGATGTGAAGTGATAAATGGGTGTATTAATGATGTAGTTCAGAACCAAGATTTGATGATGAAAACGGCTGGATGATATCAATTTCTTCAAAGAAAGCTATTAATGTAGCAGAAGTTTGTAAGGGAGAATGGATATGAATAATAGTTCCGAGGTTCTCCATCAGTCAGTATCCGAGAATATGCAAAATTAGATGATGGAAAAGTAGTTCCAACAAAGAAGGGCATCTTCTTGACTGAGGAGAACTATAAAGCGATGATGGAATGTGAAGGGGTAGTAAAGCAATTAATTGAAAAAGTAAAGAAAGGTGAAACTAGTTGATTATTGAGAAGTATCTTGTTTACTGTACCAACTTGTGAAAATAGAAGATATTTTATTTTACTAGCTTGTATTTGTTTACTTGTTCATTGTTGTTTCTACATTAAGTCCGATTAATTAGAAGAATGTCTCAGGAGCCTATTCTCTCTACAATAAATACTTTACTAGGCGAATTAGAGAAACTAAAGGGAAAATTGGATGCAAGAGATGAACAGGGATCTGGACGTCTCCAATCGGATGGACGAATTGCAGAATTGGAAAAGGAGATTATAGATCTGAAAATGGAGAATGCTCGTCTTTCTTCTATAATTACGTCGTTAAAGAAACAGTTAAAAGTAACAAATGAAGAGAAGTTTGATGAATCCTATTCCCCTTGTGTTCCTGTAGTCTCATGGGATAGGGTAATAATGTAGAGTGATATCCCCGATGGAATCGTTTATGTATCGAATAATGATACTGACAGATGTTTTATTTCGAACCCATCAACCCCTTCGTGTAATAACTTTGAGAAAGCTCCCTTTATTCTTAAAACGTTGGATTTCGGTATGAAGGTGAATTCTAGATGTTCAATGGACTCATGTTCTCTCTCAGCAGTAGGCAGGTACATCATGAGCACCCCATCCGTATCTTTAAATACTTTCCCTAATCGTTAGACATTGAATGTCGTTCGTTTGTGTTGGGATAGGGGTGCTCGACCTCATCGAGTCTTAGTTGTCAAGAAGAAGGATAATCCTATGGCTACAGAAGTTTTGCATCGAATCGTGTCATGGTTAAAAGAGCGTGATGTTTCCGTAATGGTTGAACCAAATGTATTCAGGGAATTGCAAGTGGATACAGTAACAACATGGAATGAAAGTGTATGATATGTAAAAGGTTTTAATAGCATTAGGAACGTTATGAGATCAGTAGCATGGTTGACTTTGTCATTACTCTTGGAGGAGATGGTACTCTGCTATTCGCCTCCTCTCTCTTTCCAAAGACTATGCCCCCTGTCTTGAGTTTTCATATGGGTACCCTTGGTTTTTTGACTCCCTTCTGTGCGAATCAGTTTGAAGAGCCTTTGAGTCAAGTAAGTGAGTGATAGAGGGCTTAAAAGCAGATGATTGCAGGAGATGTACCATTAACTTTGCGCAGCCGACTGGAATATAGGATTATTCGCAGAGATACACCTGAGAAAACACGACGCGGTCTGTCGATTGATTATTTCTCCGACGATGCTGTTCGTGCAGAACCAAAATTAAAAATTCTTAATGATATTGTGATTGATCGGGGCACTTCGTCCTCCATGGTTGAGTTGAATTGTTATGTTGATATGTCGCTCATCACCACGGTTCATGCAGATGGACTTATCATTGCTACACCTACGGGTTCTACGGCATATTCAATGTCAGCTGGGGGCTCGATGGTTCATCCACTAACTCCAGGAATGTTAATGACTCCTATTTGCCCTCATACTCTTTCCTTCAGACAAATGCTGTTCCCTGATAGTACAGTACTGCGTATTGAAGTGTCAATGGCGAGCCGTTGTCCTGCATCAGTTTCGTTTGATGGTCAATTCAAAGAAGTGCTGAATCATGGTGATTTATTGATTGTCGTTCAATGGGAAGAGAATGAATTGTAGATTCGCACATCCAAGTATCCTGTGCCTTCAGTGTCCCCTGATGAAAGTAACAATGATTGGTTCCGTTCGGTGAGGGATGGACTTCATTGGAACAAAGCAACATCATCAATTATTGCTACAGGGAAGACTCAGTAGGTGTTTTTAGTAATATCTGTTTGTTGAGAACATAACTGTATCACCCTAAAGAATATCCCAAAGGATAAACTTGTCATTCACTCATTTCTTTTCTTTTCCAATGGGTTTTCTTACTGTTCCTAAAGTCAATCACTGTACTGGACTTGTTCTCCTGATTGTTAACTGTATTCTGCCAGGTACAAGTGTAAGATGGGATTCAGTGTAGGAATTGGCACTATGATCGGAGGTCTAATCAATGCAGGAGGATGTGATATTTGCATTTTCTTATGTGGATGGGTCCAGCTACTGACCGCTCCTTTCATCATCGGTTGGGTATGGTCGATCATTTGGGGTTGCAGGATGTGGGTGTAGCAGTATTTTCTTTCCAAACACTAATATGCTAAAAGATTGAAAGCGCAGACAAGATCACGCCCACTGAAACTAAACTCCACATCTGGGAATAGAAAATGACTGATCGCCATTCCTATCCCTTCTAAAGTTAGTGAAATAAGTCCAACGAGGAGCTGAGTTCCAATACTCTTCACCAACTCCACTGAAGTACAACTGAACACCTTCATCCAGTTTTCTATATAGAAATGACGTTCTTCAGGGTCGCGAGTCTGACTCATGATATATCGATACTTCGCTAGCGTCGACGTCCACTTCCACAAACTTTTCAGCCCCTTCACAGTCAGGAGGGCAACTTGAAGTGGGAGCCCATGAAGAAAACCAACACAAAAGGAGGGATGTACAGAGCTCTGGTTCTGATCGTCTCCAAGAAACCGGTAGATAGAATGAGCCACAGCCTTCTCGATTTTCAAAACAGCTGCATTTGTTAGAAGTGCTTTCCCACAATTGAGCAGAACATCACATCTTACCTGACTAATAGTGAAAAAAGGAAAAACATTCAAACGGTTTCAGGATATCAAGAGATCCACTGTGTTGCAAGACTGTTTGAGCGATACCAAGTGGAACTGATAACATGACAAGATGTACTGTTTCAACAGATGTGAAAGATCGAAAGAAAAGCGTTTTAGTAGAGTCTTCATTCATTTTTGAACATCATACTTTTTCTGTTACAGAAGTATCAAGTCAATTAGTAGAGAGAATGAGTTATGAATACAAGAAGATCCAACGAGGCATATTCGGGTCAACGGATTTTGAGAGTTTCCAGAAATGTCCTGTAGAACTTGTTACTATTGACTTTATCGAGTAGTCATTACAGGAATTAAAGGATTTTGTTCGGAAATGCGGTGATTCTGTAATCAACACAAAGCGTTCAGAAGTTCATGAAATGTCACCGGTATTCCTAAATCCGTTGTATGATTCTCTTAGTTAGTATTAAGGTTGTTGGATATGCTTCGTGTATTAAACAAGTGGATTGATGAGATTCCTCCACTAAAGCAACCTTCACGATTTGGAAATAAAGCTTATCGAATCTGGAACAACCGGTTGTGTCAAGTATGGGAATTGGATGAGATTTCCTCTAGGAAGGACCTGCTCTCTTGGAAGAAGTGATTCAGCAGAAGAATGAAATGATGTGTATTGAGCTTTCAGGGTATTTGGAAGAATCATTTGGTAATCCGACTCGTATTGACTATGGAACTGGTCATGAAACCACCTTTATGGTATTGATCTGTATAGAGTAGTTCAGCACTGTTGAATTATAGTCTGTATGTACAAGATTGGTTTAATCACTGATTCGGATTTAAAGGCAATCATTTTAAAGGTATTTACAGGATATCTTGCTGTATGTCGCCATCTCCAACGTGTGTATTGGTTGGAGCCAGCAGGTTCTCATGGTGTGTGGTCTTTAGACGACTATCAGATGCTTGTATTCTATTTTGGTGCCGCACAACTACACGGAAATGAGTTGTATTCACCAAGTTGTATCAATGACAAGAAATTAATGGAAGAGAAGGCAGGTGAATATATGTATTTCGAAGCTATTCACTTTATCAACACTGTAGGGAAAGAGAAGGAGAGTAATCTGTAGACAAAATCAGGATACTTCTATGAAACGAGTCCCATGTTGTATGATATCAGTGGTGCTGCTTCGTGGAGTAAGATTTGTGGTGGCATGTACAAGATGTGGTGTAATGAAGTGCTTGGTAAGTTCCCTGTTGTTCAACACCTTCGATTCGGATCCATTTTTCAGATGAATTGGGTTCCTTCTGAGAATGCTTCGGAGAGAGAGTATGCTCATATTACTCCTCCCACACCAGATGCAGATGTGATGCCTAGTACCTTTACCAAAGCTCCATGGGCCCAGTGGGTCTGTTTGTAACAAACACTCTACCACCAATGACATTCATTCAATTCTTCCTTGACTGTTCGATACAGTCTACATATAAACCACCTTTCAACCATATACATCTTTGTTAAGTCACTATTGAACTCGATTCCCAATTGTTCTTTAACCCTATGCCATAAAAGACTCTTTCTTTCATTCTATGTTCGATTCTTCCCATCACACATACCAAGAGAAAGTTTATCACATCATCATCACTCAACTCTTTGCAGTATTCTCGAATGATCTCTCGCGCACGCTGCTGGTTCACTGAAATATATTTCTGACGCTGCTCTTCTCGTTCAGCTTCCAACTGCCGCTTTCCATCTGTTGTTTGCATTTCCGTCACATGCTTATGAATTAGAAGAAGTAGCTGATTGTCCTGATGTAGCTGACTGGCAGCTGCTGCTATTATATCCACAAAATCAAAGATATTGATGTGTTCGAACATTAGTTCCTTTCGGTTTTGAATCTCCGTATTGGTAACACTCCCTTCACTTAAATATGACAACAGTTCTCACATTTCCAACAAATGAGATGATCCTCAAAGGAGGGCTGGAAAGGATCTGCAGTCAATAAAATATTGAATTGATGCTCAATTTCATCCAGTAGACTCAGAACACGGTTTTTCGTTATGTACAATTGGACATCTCAATAGGAGCAAGTGAATAAAGAGTACCATTAATGTGCGTTCTCACTTGCATTGCTTCCTTAAAGTATACAAGACATTCAGACAGTAGGGCTGAACTAATTGGACTTACTTGGAAGAGGCGTTCACCGAGAACAAAAAGACGATTATCAGGAGCTTGTTGGGACAACCAAAGCAGAAGTGAATTAACACGGTCTTCTGTTATGGGGACCTAGAGTCATGATGAAACTACGATTCTACCTGAAGTGATTCGGGATATTGATCAATTGTTGGAAACCACTACAAGATTACGAAGCAAAGAGATCAATACTGGTTTGAAATAGGAGTAAACGTCATTCATAGTTTCCCAATGCAGTGGGTTATAAGCAATTATACTACGCGCAAAGCGCTCACAGAAAAGATCAATACTATAGGTTGTGTACTAGATGAAATTCACAATCCGAGATCGTACAGTATCGTGTAAAATTGTAGGGAATAAATGAACAGACTTCATCAGTCGAGAAAAGGTGGACGGTTTAATCATTTGGTTGATATAACTTAATCCATCATGGTTGTAGTGCTTTCGATATGCATAACAGAAATACACCAACCCTAAAAAACCAGGTACCAATAGGATCCGATGTGGGTGAGCTTTATGCTTCCTTTTCTCTTTCTTTGTACTTGCATCTATTCTAATCATCACCATTCATACTCACAACATACACCTCCTCAGTCTGTTTTGCAGAATTAGTCCGATTCAGATTGATCCCTCTTTTTCTTCCCCTCTCTGCAATAAATTTAATTCGATTTACGGCAAATCGTCGAATTAACCGATTATTTACTCCACTACAATAGATAGTCCAAGATGTTGCTAAATGTTGTGACTTTGTAGAGAATACTCTCTATAACTCACAAAAAAAGAGTAGGGAAGTACAAACATCTTGAATAAAAACAAACAATGCAACTTAATCCATTCGAGTTTTCAGTCTACGTACGGTAATAGTTTCGGGAGTTACAATATAAACCTCTCCACCCCAACCACTGTAGGCATCACGATCCATAGAAGAGAGAAGACACTGTGAAATGACTTCAAAGAGTTCATCTGGTTCCATTTCATCCTTGTAACTATATGTTAAAAACTCACAATACTTTCTACAAGGCTTCACATGTGCCTAACAGACTCTCGGCGCAAGTAGCTGATACAGCATACTTTGGTTTATACAGCCCTGCTCCAATTGTATCCATTGCATCCACAAAGGGTTCCCCATTCTAGATCTTACCTTTTCACAAACGCTACCTTATTCAGTCCAGCAATGACAGGTTCCACGAAATAGGGACCAAATCGGTGCTTATACTGTAATGTACGAACCAAAGAAGCAAAAGCCTCAGGACTGATCTCGCGGTTTTCACGAAGTTTATATGAATTCACTTCATAAGTGATCAGTTGAGCAAAAGTCTGGGCATCGCTTTGAAGACCATTGAAACCAATGAAGATTTGGTCCGTGATCTTATATATCTTTTTGAAATTGCAATCCACTGTCTGGTACTGTGCTCCTAGACGCAAATCACTATGACTTACAAAACGAAGTGTTAATCGTACCTTGCAATAGCTACGCAGTTTTTCCCCTTCATTGCAATAATTGCAGCTCCATTATATGACATAATATCGGACATCTTGAGGAATTGTCAAACTACACAACTGTTAGAAAAAATATCAAATGGAGAGGCCAGTTGCATGTTCATCAAACGCATTCATCAATACATACATTTGTACTCTTCTACAATCGAGATTTGGAGAGAAAAGGAAAGATGAACAACTTTTGTCAGTTGAAGAATCGACTGATTTTGTGGTAATCAGAAATATGAGGGATTCTATGCAATTATAGAATAATAAGATATCATGGTATTCACAAAATAGAAACATATTGTGCACCATAATCGTTCTTTTTTCTGGCACCAATTCATAATTGCTTTAAACTCTATTTCCATGTCTTCAAAGGAGAGAATTGCATACTACTATCATGGTAAGACTTTGTGGATACGAAGAAGTAATTGGGTAGGTGACATTGGTAACTATTACTATGGACCGGGGCACCCTATGAAACCACAACGTCTACGGCTCACTCATAATCTCCTTCTGACTTATAAATTGTACCGATTTCTTGAGGTTTATGTAGTTTGATAAAGGATTTCATTATTCTTAGAAACCTCACCGAGCTTCAGCTGAAGAGTTAATGGAGTTTCACAGTGAAGATTACATCCGATTCCTTAGTCATATCAATCCAGGAATTGCTGATGATTACAAAGATCAGATGACGAAATGTTTGAATTCTTACTTTCCTTAAAGATAGTTGCTATATCCAATGACTCGGATAATCCCATCTTCGATGGTATTTATGACTTCTGTCAGATGTACTGTGGCGCTTCGATCGGTTTGCTATTACCATTTATACTTGACTTGAAGATGCTGCCTCACGACTAAATCAAGGTCTGAATCAGATTTGTGTGAATTGGTCCGGAGGTCTTCATCATGCAAAGAAAGCAGAAGCATCTGGATTCTGCTATGTAAACGATATCGTCCTAGGTATTCTTGAATTGCTAAAGCATGTGTTTGAAGTATTCTATAATAGGTAGAGTATACCCACGTGTAATGTACATTGACATTGACATTCATCATGGTGATGGTGTGGAAGAAGCTTTCTATCTTACAGATCGAGTTATGACAGTTTCGTTTCACAAATACGGTAATTATTTCCCAGGTACAGGTAGTGTTACAGATGTTGGGTTGGGAGTTGGGAAGAATTATGCAGTGAATGTTCCGTTGAAAGATGGCATGGACGACGACTCCTATAAGTATATTTTCGAGCCTGTTCTGACTCGTTTACTGACTGATATTTAGGTTGTTAAGAAGTGTGTCGAGACGTTTCAGCCTGCTGCTATTGTTCTGCAATGTGGTGCTGATTCTGTCACAGGAGATCGTCTGGGGTGTTTTAACTTATCACTTCGAGGACATGCTAGTTGTGTTGATTTTGTTCGCAATCTTCATATTCCCACTCTTGTTCTTGGTGGAGGTGGGTATACTATTAAGAATGTGAGTCGAACTTGGTCCTATGAAACTTCTGTTCTTCTCCGCAAGGAAGTCGATAATAATATCCCATATAATAACTTCATTGAGTGGTATGCTCCAACATATCAACTACATCTCACTCCTTCTAATATGGAGAATAAGAATAGTCGGGAATACCTTGATAATCTGATGTGAGAACTGGAAGAAAGCGTGAGATATAGACAGGACATTACAGAGCACTTAAGGAGTATTGAAGGGGCGCCTTCTGTGGCCATACAGCGTGTACCAGATATATGGAATAAGGAGCGACGAGAAGAAGAAGAAGATATGGAGAAGAGAGAAGATGGTAGGAATCCTGGATGAGAATGAATTGCAGTGAATGGTATTGATGATCATGTGAGAGCGGATAATGAATTCTATGATGACCCTAAGGACATTGATCATGATGATGGAGTAAAGAAGGAAGATGCTTGCGTTGTTTCTTACAAATCCAATTCTGTTATTTCATTAGAATTCCCGTGGTTATCGACTAGAAGGGTTCTAGAATGATCTCATCGAAAACGCAAAGAAAATTTAACGTTGGCATATAGTGAATTCAAAATGACTACAATTGTATCAACTGGAGAACGTGATGAGCATTAGATACCTCCAATGAAATGGGCTCAACGAAAGGAGAGCGTATTTGTTACGATTAATGTTACGGATATTACAGATCCGAAGGTAGATGTGAATTCTTCTCATCTGACCTTTTCGTACTGATTGCTTCGTTGTTGTTATTCTTAGTGGACGAACGAAGGATACTGAGTATGGTGTTACTCTGAACTTCTATAAGGATATTAATCCTGAAGTTCGTCTTTGAAAGGAGAGTGATGTGTAGAAGAGCAAGTGGTCTTGCACCCCCCGTTGTGTCCAATTCCATCTGATGAAGGATACAGATGAATCGTGGCCTCAGCTGTTGAAGAACAAGAATGAGTACAAGAATCTGCTTCAAATTGACTGGGCTCTCTGGGCAGATTCAGATGATGAAGATGACGAGGGTAAAGGAAACAATTTCCAGCTCCCTTCTGACTTCCAGGATTTGATGAAGAAATACAATAATGATGCGGATCTAGAAATACCAGAGGAGGGAGATGGCTGTGCATGTGGTCACGACCATTGTGGGTGTGAACATGACCACTGCGATTGTGATGGAAAAAGTGATAGCTCGGAGGAAGATGGTGATAGATACTAGAAGTGTTTGATAAGTAGATATGCCTCCTCTGGAGGAAGATAACTAATGGGTATAGCTTAATACACTTGTTTTCGATAAACAGCTCAAATACGTTTTGTATTACCAATGCCTCTGGAAATATCATCCATCATATCATCATAGTGACGGTCTCTATTAGGTGAGTTAGACTAAGGGAGGTTACCTAACGGTCGCACGATCGACAAGTTCTTCGTCATCTTCCAAGCCTTCTTCAACGAGTTCCTTGTATCGTTTATCTGGTTTCCCTTCGGCTTCACGTGCAGCTTCTGCTTCATGCATATGGAACAATTCCTCTTCAGCATAATCCTCCATTGAACGTGTAGGAAGATTCCACCAAGGTCGAAACACACTAGCTTTGATGGTTTCTTTTGTCATCCGCAGATCTGTTCCGATATGAATCACTTGCATCGGCTTGCGGCTCGCTTCTTCGTATCCCTTACTATTCTTCATAAGCAATGTGGAACCCTACACAATCTCTTTATGTAGATCCTTTCCAGCATCTTTCATACTCTGCATATACTTTAGAATCTCCATTTCCTGTGGGATCATCTGTAGATCGTTCAAAGCCTTCCGAGAACAGCTCTGAAGTGCCAAAATCCATTTTTCACGTTCTAGATCCTCATCTACACTACTTCCCTTCTCTTTCCGTTCCTATGAATCACTAAGAAGAAGAATAACAACCTCTAGGATATGAATCTCTTTCAAACGAGCTTCACATTCTTTTTCCTGTTTCATGCGACGAATCTTCTCGTCTCGCACTTCATTTCCAGAAGGCTTTTCATGGGTTTCCAGTCGCCTACAAACTTGAACTCACAATCATTAATTACTCCACATAAGCATCGTATTGTGCTTCTGAGTCCTTATCGAGTATCTCACATCGTTTCAACACATCCAAAAATGATTCCAAATACGATGAAGCCTTTTCTAAACGACTCAGACGATCTTCCATACCCTTCTGATACACGAATCCGCAATAGTAACCAATAATTAAGTATTTGATATCATCTCTCTATTATATATTATCTGGAAATGTACCTGTGGAAATATCTCGGATCGTTTCGTTGATGGAAAAGACATGTTCCTTCCGTATGAGGATTTCACATGTATGAACATTCTTCTCTAATTCCACAATCAGCTGCTTTCCAACAGGATCATTTGCATTGAAGAATTCTGTGGAGAGGCGATGATACCCTTTCTCGCATGCAGCGAACACAGATTCAAGTGATGACTCTATTCCTCACTACATACAATTTACTCTCACCTTCTACAGTAGTTTCCATTAGTAATCTGAACAAACACTCAATAACATTTGACTAAGAGGAAACAGTATGATGATTACCAGTCGTCGTCATCATCTCCGAAGAGACCACCTCCGGACATGTCAATGTCCTCCTCTTCTTCCTCCTCTTCCTTCTTCTCCTCCTCCTTCTTTTCCTCAGCAGCAGGAGCAGCACTAGCGGCGGGAGCAGCACCTCCAGTAGGAATAGAGACGAGCTTCTCAAGTCCCTCCTTGATCAACTCCTCTACGTTCTTTCCCTCCAGATCACCAAGCAGTTTCTCAATCTTCTCATCCTCTGCCTCGGCACCAACAGTCTCAAGAACGTTCTTGATGTCAGCAGCCTACATTATCAAATACATCTCAATCGATTCCTACACTGGGCTTCTCATTTCCACCCAAAACAAGGAGCAGGTAAGCACTCAGATGTCTCATCTACATTCAATTAGTTCTATATTCTTCAAACAGGTATCCTAACAAATTTTACATATATAGACCTATAAACTTACCTCTTAAATCAAATAATCTGTTTTTCATTCCATTAATCAGAATCCAGGGGTTTACGGTTTAAAATACTGAGTGACAGAAAAAGTACCCCACCCAGTACTATTCTCGCAATTTGTGTTTGAATAAAACAACAAATGACCCAACTACTCTGTATATCGTTTATTCATCTTCATTCGAATCTCTTCTCGATTCAACATAGTTACCTCCGAATAACCAAGAAGCTTCTGCCTTTGTATCATTTCAATTACAATGAATTACAATTTATGCAATGCATGTATGAGAACTGCTTTTCCTTTCGAGTTATCCTAAAGTGCAACTCATCCTTACCCAATACCTTCGTAAGATAAAGATACAGAATTCCACATCCAATAGCAAACAATTCACACATGATTGATCCCTGAATCATGAAAGTCCCAAATGCATAGAAGAAGGGGAGATACCAACGAGGAAGATGGAACCCTAGATTACATATCTGTATCTTCACTACCTATTACATCTGTTGTCTCTTCTCGATTACGTATTGTATCGACTGTCAAGAGAACCATAATGATGAATTGACCTCCATAATACAGAGGATAAAAGAGACAAACAACCTGGATGTCAACCATACAGAATAATATACCCAAAAACAAAAGACAGCGTAGAGGAAGCAAATGAGAAAGTTGCAGAATGTGTTTGATGCTATAAAGTGAAATTTCTCAATTCACTGAATACTCTGTGTTAATAGAACAGGGTGACCTTCAAATTTCCGAAGATGAACAAATCTGAATGAAAAAAGAAATAAGTAAAATGTACACAATCATTATGAATAAATACATATACCACGATGGATATCCGGCTGTCAAAATACAAGTGAAGAACCTCCAAATCTACTATAACATGAACTGATAATCATCTACTTCAAAATTAAATAGGATACAGCCATATCTCATCGATGCCCATTCAAGACTGTCTCCGGTCCAATAAGCCACATAACCACCCACTACAAGGATAATGGCATAGATCGTAAGAAATGGATAGATACTCCTCTCTTCTTTCATTGTGACATTAAGTACCACTTTTAGGAGCCCTGCGCGCAAGTGCCCCAGTTTCTAAGAATCTGGATTATCCACTTATTAGAAGGGATTTGAAGATGGACTTCTTAAAGAATACAGCAGCAGGTGTTCCAGCTCCAGAGAAGGATACTGGCAAGGATTATATGCCGAAGACAAAGTGAGCCCTGGAAAGCTAGCTCGAACTTTAGATCAAGTTACTATCGTCTTACAGAAGGGTTAAAGAGTTTCTGGAAGAGTACAGGTGCGACACCCGAGATCCGCATGAATAACATATCCTATCATTCAATTTTGTTAGTATAACCCTTCACCATCACCTCTTCTTCTTACTCAATAGTCTGTTGTTTGCAGGTAGCATTTTTGTATTCAAGAGTTATGGAAACAAGCTTGCTCTGTGAAGACATTGAAATTCACTTTAGTCATTGTTACTTTTCTTGTTTGTTTCATTGAAGTGAAATCGATGTCTAGTTCAGGGGATAGCTCTGTGTCATCTAGTAGCAATATTCCATTCTCTTTAAACAGCAGTAGTAGTGATAGTGAGGTGCGTGTTGTTGTAACGTATTAAACGCTAGATCTCTTTATCAGAAGATGAATGGAATCGATCTATGTTGGAAATGGATGAAGAATTCAACAAAGTGAAAGATGTTCATAGTACAGCTGTGATATTGTCGATTTTGCTATATAATAGTGATGAATAGGAATGAAAAGTATGAAAATGAAATGGATACGATTCACTCGCTAATCAACTCGAAGAAATTAGTAGAAGCAAAAAATGCATGCAAAAGTCTTCTTGAAGGAGAATTGAAACATCGATGTGAGAATGCAGAGTTTTGGATCACATATGTTTCGATTGAAAAGGCGATGTATTTGTTGAACACTTGATTTCTAGATGATTGGAACACCAGATTCGGTAATTGCACTGTATGATTATGGATGCGAAGTTTTGAAAGCAAATCCATCAGAACTACTAGTTTTATCACTTGTAGTTATTGTATATGAAGCTTAAGAGTAGGATATGCGTTCGTATGTGGAAATGACAGTCGATGAGGAGGATGCAGTGGACGAACTAGATCTACCTTTATCTCAGCAAGAGAATAAGACGTCTACACGAAGAGCTGATGCTATGTTCTCGCTTATGAAACAACAGGAACGACGATTAAGTCGAAGTGAAGAGAGCGTACTCGCTTCTCCTGTTAGGCCTGAAAGAAAGAGACATCATAGAGATGGATTGAAGAAACAGGAAGTGGATGGAACTGGAGCAACAATGGTCGTTCTTACTCCTATTAAAGCGACTCCTAATCAGCAGCAGAAACATAAATGTGAAATGATTCTTACACCTGTGAGGAAGAGCGTTCGCTTGATGAAGCAAGGGAAGGAAGATCTTATCACAGATAAATTGATTGATACGACATATGCATATGCCAATAATGAATTCATTCAGGATCATAGTATTGATGCTTCAAGTGTTTATTCAAAAACATATTCTAAATCAACGTCGTTTATATACACATGCTTTCAATGATGGAATAGAGGTAGTTTTCTGTCTATTGACTCCTCGTACTTTCTTGAAGAAAAACAATCCAAAATGTGTATTCTCCGTATTCTACATGTCACTAACGTGTCAACTACATACTTTACGATATAACTTAAAACCAAGCTTCTCAATGTTTCCGATAAAACCCTGTTCACCTCCTATGGATTCGCTCTCAAAACGACTGCGAACTTCAGCGATCTATTTATAATGGTAACCCCCTTGTTATACCCATAATTGGCCTCCTTCACGAAGACAGCGATTACTTTCGGCAATAAATTCACTCCAATTCGTTCCCATTAAAGCTAAGCAAAAGATAACAATATCTAAGGATCCATTCTCAAGAGGAACATGAGCAATATCACAAGCTATAATGAAATCCTCTTTGGAAACTAGATCAAAACTATGAACATCCTGATTCTTGCACTCTTTGTAGATTTTTCCATCGCCACAACCAAAATCGCCAACGCTCTGATGCTGAAGCTTTCTACAAACTAAATCTAAATTTACATGCAGACTTAAGCATTCCGATGAATACGTCGACAGGAACTAGAGGCCATCGAGTGACTTGTTCGCGAAAACCCTCGTGATAAATATCAAATAGTGATTTGTCCTTCTGAACCATTTCCAGAGAGTCACTTCCACTCTGGGTATACAGTTTCTCGTTAATCCAGCGAAACTTCGACCCTTTCAGTTTATCCTGCAACTGATTTAATAACCCCTTTGATTTTCCAAGAGATAACTTCACATTCAGACTGCGATGCAATTGAGGACGGTCATTTGGCTTTAAACTCTTCTTCTTATCCTTTCCCTTCTTATGTTTCATTGGGAAAAAAACTTCAATGAATCCTCATATTTCTCATTTTATGGAAGGTGCCAGGATATGATCATTAAAGTTCTTTAACTACTCTAAATCCCATCTAGCGATCCTTTCTCGCAAATGTCACGATATACATCTAATCTGTGCTTGTTCCTACTTTAATGTCCAATAGAGATTCTGCCGTGTTTTTGTCCTTCACTCGTTTGTAGATAATCTTCGGCGTTAAATTCTGTGTGTCAAAATGGTAGGTTCCACTTATCTGGTCATTTCACCTTACAAATATGTAGAGCGAGAAGGCTAATGTCATGCGTAACATCAGAGTTGAGAAGCTAGTCAT
>JANPWN010000857.1:0-14196 GCA_027406425.1 Blastocystis sp. subtype 8 | reverse complement strand
GTTACGACGGACCACACGAAGTTTACGAGCAGCACGAATACCACAAGGTTTACTAAAACAGGGTTAAGAAGACAGTCTAACATTTCTTTTGATGTAGATAGACACATCAGATGAGGATCAATACTTACCCCTTACCCATGTCGAATAATTAGGACGGTTTGGAAAAACAAGTCATGAATCATAACCCGGCCCATACATTTGTATTAGCAGGCTCATAAAATAGAAGCTGAATTTTATCCCACCAAATCTCAGTTGATCAAACAAAGAAGAAAAATAGACCGATTCATTCGTTTTTACCCAGAAGTTCCTTCTCAGCGAAAATTAGTTCAGCCTTATTGAATATGGAATCAATGAGGGAGATGACTGTGACAACACCTCCAATAATGGCAAACAGAGATGTAATGAAATGATAGAACGGTTTGTTCACTTCGGAAATCACAATTGTCAAGGGATCGAACTCAAAGCTGAATGTAGCTTCAGGATAGTCTTCATCACTTATACCCTTTCCACTATCACTTGTATACTGGAATGTATCGATCACTTCATCCTTTCGAATCAGTTTTGTCGGGAAAACCTTGAGAATGTGTTCGTAAGAAGTATTGGTTGTGAAGACAGGGTATTCTTTGCCCTTCAGTACATCCATTCCTCGCTTAATTTGTGAAGGAATACGAGAAATCTCATATGGAGTCAAATCATCTCCGAAAGACAAATGATTTACCTATCATTAAAATATCACAGAATACATACACGGTGAGATACATTGACTTCAGAAG
Organism: Blastocystis sp. subtype 8; assembly: GCA_027406425.1. NCBI lineage: Eukaryota > Bigyra > Opalinata > Blastocystidae > Blastocystis > Blastocystis sp. subtype 8. The sequence continues at coordinate 13,423 of JANPWN010000857.1, read as the reverse complement.
GTAATATATAAGAATGGGAACCATGACACGAAATATGGAAATTGCCGGACATACGAGGAACAACAATGGCTCCCTGAAGTCGACAACCATCTTGACCTGCCGTCATATTCAACTGAGGCAGTTCTACGATAAAACAAGAATAAATCAGAATACCTGAAACAACATGTTTTGTTGTTTGAAGACATTCCTTAATGAAAGAAAGGAAATTGTTAACAGTGCGCTGTCCCTGGAAGTGAAGCCATTTGTTGTCACTTTGAGGAGTAAATCTATATGAAAAGTTATAACAACAGATACGCAATGATCGTGGGATAAGCTCGAATATTGTTCATTCTACATACATCAGCATTGATGGCTGAGGTGCAATCAACCTTCGCTACCAGAACATTCTCTTGAAGAGGACCTTGAGTAACACGCTGAGCAACCCCTTCGTAGATTGGTGCAAGTGCCTGACACCAATGACACCAAGGTGCAAAGAAATTCACAAGGACAACCGGTTTCGACGTAGTGAGGCGCTGGAAATCCGATAATCCCTTTATCAAGGTACTGTATGTTTCACTCGTCATCTTCTCATAACTACCAAGTTCTTTATTCTCTTCAACTACAAGTTAGAGAATAATCACAAAAATACCTGGAGTAATCTCACGAGAGAATCCATTCTCATATACTTGCCAACGACGAATGTTCTGAGTCACATTGATCTATAACTATCAAATATCACTAACCAAATACCTTGTGTGTTCCCATCTGATTTACAACATCAAGAGAAGCATATTCACATGACAACTTGGGCATCGTGATATCAAAACTAATCCGGATAAACTCATCATTGTGCTGCTCGATTGTATAATCTGTTCTTGCTAAACATAAAAACAAATATCCAGCTTTACTCTCCACAGTGAGATAGTTATTCAACTCAAACCCTATTAATACAGCAACAATGATATAACATAAAATGGTAAGAATAGTGCCACAGGTAGAACCTTCAGTCAAATCCGTAGGGACTTTTCTAATCGAGATTTCACTACGCCAGTAAATACCTGAACATATCAAGTTTGCGAAGCCTGGATCTGCAGCTCATAGTGAAAAATGCAATGACATGTTGTGTTTCAATTGGCTCTAATCTCTGTCGTAGACCTTCATAATTAATTCTCAAATGACAGTATCTTCAATTCATCCTTCTTCATCATATCGTTAAAATCATCTAATTCCCGTGATTGTCGCTTCAATCATGGATCGCATGTTTCTTGTCGAAATGGACTCAATTGAAGATGATGATCAGTACATGAACGAGAACTTCATCGATGAGGACTCAGGTGAGCTAGATGACGGGGGAGACAGTAGTGAGGAAAATGCTGAGGAAGTCATCGATTACGAAGAAATGAAGCACGATCTTGAGCTATTTCAAAATGTAGGGAGGTGGATTGTAAAAGTTTTAACCACTTTGGTGGAACAGTAACCTAATCGCTTGTAGGCTGATATTGTTAAAGAAGCTCTTGAAAATGATGTTGATCTTGTGGAATATGGCAAGAAAATCGAAGATGATCTTATGATGGCTTCTAAGGGATCTGTTGCAGATTACATTGCAGAAAGTGCAAACTTGGCTAATCTTCATAAGTGAGACCAGTTGTATTCTTTTAGCGATAGGGACATCGATCTTTGTGATTCACTCTTGGCACAAATTCAAGACCTGTTACATGTATATCAGAAGGATCTATCAGGAGTAGCAAACGAAATCCGGTCCCTGCAGGTCCTGCCTTGAAGTGTAGTTGATCTTTAGAGTCAAAGTGTTGTTTTGTCACAGAAACTCCAGAACCGACGAGAGATGGATGGAGTTATCCGTGGATTCATCAATAAAGTGGCTATCAATCCTAATATGGTGAAAGTGTTGATTGAAGTGAGAACGGGTTTGTTTCCTCATTTTTAGGGAGAGATCAATGATGAGTATGTAGCTACTCTTCACAAGTTTGACGCTCAACTTGATTTTGTTGATCAAGATATCGAAGATGTAGATATTCGAATTTCTACTCGTTTCTAGGAAATGCTTCATGTTCGTACAGGCGAAGTGAGGGCAATCAAGGAGGTGAAATCAGATCTCAACATTTTGAAGACTCAATGTTCTTCTCGATTGAAGGATCATATATACAGTAAGATCCGGTTGATTACCCCTGACTGTAATCTGGATGCTATTCAGAAAGAGGAATTGATCGAAATGGCAGGAATCATGGCCTTCTTAAAGAAGCATATTCCAAAAACATTTGAGGATGTGAAAAAGCAGTATATGACTGCTGTGAAAGAGATCATGATGAATCGAATCAAGTCGTACAGAGAACTGTAGGAAATAGGATTGATGGTAATATGTAGTCTTCTGCCTCATGAGATGGTTGTCGGAAGTGCCGAAGATCCTTTGGTGGTATGTAATGCATGGAAAGGAATAATTCTTAGCATACTCAAAGTGTGGTTCGTAGTTTCCTCAAAAAGAAGGTAGACATGGATTATTTCCTTCATTATAGTCCACAAAGTCTCTAAAAGAATATACAACTGAAGGGTTCGAACTTGGAAGTCGCATCGAAGTGTTGAAGACAATGGAAGAAGAGCCCATGACAGTGGCACCCCTTCAAGAAGGTGACGATCCAGACATGGATGTTGTTTTATCCTTCCGTAGCCAATTGGTTATATAGAATCGGTCTTGTCATTAATAGAGACTGTTTATGGATTCTGCTTCAGCTGAATACCAATTTTTGAAGGGTTTCTTTGGAGTTGAGGATTCCTCTCTCTTTGATGAGGAATTCAAGGATGTGTGTAAATATGTAAGTTTTTTTTAAATTTATCATTTCATAGTTCAGCACTCAAATCCTTGATTGGGCTTCAGCATCGATGGATGTTTTTGGAGTGTTGTTAGTGGCGATGCAGATTCAGAGTATAATGAATGTGAAAGTGAATGTTGTGTGTTGATAGCTAGGCCCTTCAGAATAGCGAATATCCGATTCTGATTGATTTCTGGCTCCCGTAGGTCTAATTCAAAGCCATAACTTCTAGATTGCGTGATAAGGTATTGGCAAGATTTGGAGCTATTTTAGACAAGCATATTGCTGTAAGCAGAATTATGGAATATCAATAATAGTCGGTAAAAACAGCTCAATCACAAGTGAAGTCCCTGGAAATAACAGAATCAATTCATTATTCAGTAAAACGATTCACAGCCCTCTCAACAGGAGGCTATGTAGAGGTTGGAATAGGATTTTATGATTAGTATCTCGGTCAGACGTTTAGTGATCTCCTCCTTGAAAAGAGCAAATGGAAGACACCACTAGACACACTGAGTTCAGAAGTATGTACAATGATTGAGAAATTCAGTGAGCAAGTGAATGAGGAAGTGAGTAAATATGAGTGGATTGAAAACTTAGCACATAACTCTCTATTTGATGCATAATACTTGCTTTATTCTCGCGGCATGGAAGAAACAGGGGATCTCTAGTGATGAAGAGAATGCTGTGAAGAAACTCTTTGATGAGCGAGTTGTGGTTTATGTAGAAGATACAATGAGCGAACACATGAGTAGCAAAATATAGAGAGAATTCATTATTAGCCTTTTTGTACGAGTTTGTGAAGAAGAATGAGAAGAAGAAGGGATCACAGTTAAAGCTGTCTAGTAATGAAATGAAGGGATTAAAGCTGTATAAAGAGAATTATAAGGATGGTGTGGCTGAAATGCATAAAACTATCAAGGAAGAAATGGATAATTATGGCTTAGAAGTATACAAAGCGGTAGGAATAAGGATTTAAAATGACTTTTAGTTTGTGAAAATGGTCACTGAATATCATACCAAATACATTCAAATTCTTGGCGGTACTTCATTCGTGAAGGAACTAATTCCTGTAAAACATATCGTGAAGGAAGCAACGAAGTATAGTGTGGAATATGAATGAATATTCATTGTTTCTACAAACACAACAAAGAACAGAAAAGCTATAGAGTTTTGACCCGTTTCTCATCATGATCATTTTCTTCTCCCATTATTGGAGTGGGAGTGATATTAGCTGTTTCTTGACTCTCTGTTTCATCCACTACTTCCAGTCGAACAGCACCTCGAGCAATCACTTCCTCTTCAGTAAGTAATTCTACTTTATTTGCATTTTCCCCTACATAACATTTTGGGCAATAGAAGCTTTTTCCTTCACTTACTTCCACGAACTTTCCTCCATATGTTGTAAGATAATTTAAATACTTTGTCTCAGCATAACCGATACAGAAGGGATGAAACCACTGTAAACAACCATCACAACAAACCATATATTCCTGAGACTCTCCATCCTTCACTGCACACAAACAGTAGAAAGTCTCAGGTTGTTTTAGCATCTGTCGATAGCGCTCAGTGTCTGTTATACGTGTCACAAAACAAGTAAGATCCAAGGCATCTTTAGCCACCATCGCTGCCAGTTCCTGTTCTTCCTTACGCTGTGAGAGGTACAGATAAGCTAATAAATTTATATAAATCACACGTATTTCTGTGACTATCGATTCTAGATTAAAGAACTGATGGTGTTGACAACGAGCAAAGAAACTTTGAACAGTTGCATTCTCTGCTGTGAAGCCATACCACTCACTGTAGCGAGGTAATTCACCTAGATCGATTCGTCGTTGTAACTGAAGAATCACATTCTTCGAATCATCCAGGAGAAGGGGACCACATCGACTGTCACGTAACCACTCAACCACACGACGCAACGCCACTTCATAACGAGCACGAGGCTTGGTCGTAAATGCCAGAGGCTGAACACGTGGCTTCCGACGACCAGCATTGTTCAGACGCTCTCTCTTCTTCTGCTTACGTTCACGCTTCTTTCGCAGCCGTTCTAATCCCTGTGCTTGAGATGCTTCGAGTCCTTCTTGACGTCGAGATCTACGCCGTCCCGTAGGAGTGGCAATATATCCTTGATCCTCATTCTTACGCCTTCGACCGATGGTCACTTCATGATTCTCTCCTATAGGAGACTTGTATCCTTCTGCTCGCTTATGAGGAACATCGCGACCCTGACATCCTCCTGAATGATGGAAGCAGTGAATAAAGAAATCTTTCTCAACAAGGAGTTCGTCAAGAGGGGCACCACTGTGACCGACCTTATTGTTCCAGAACAAATCGAGTTCGTATCGCAGAGCACAAGAAGCATGGACATGTCTTGAACAGCCACTACAACAACAAGGTACTGCCCCACTTCGGCGCCGACATAACTGACAAACTGTATTCTTACGTTGGGGCTTCATTTCAGAGATATCAACCAAATATCGATTTTGGTCCATATGGGAGCGCAGATGGGCATAGGGCGATGGAACTAATTCATACCGTTCCTTCTTCTCTTGAACTGTCTCTGAAGTGGATGCGTTTGGAAGAGGAATGAGTATTGTGTCTTCATTTATTGGATTCTCAGTTGACTCTGGGTCCGGGAGAGGTACGCGATGGAGTCGGGAACACAATGGATGACTGTTGGTGACTCGGACTTCAGGATGCCACAATGCACAACACACATGAGCATATTTCCCTGGCTCTAGAGTTGGCATCATCGCTCCCTTACTGTAGCCACAAATACAACAATAAACCTGACTACGTAACTCGTGCAAGCGATCGAGGATTGGACAAGAACTCACACTTTCCCAGTCATTTTCACTTGATTCATTCACCGTTGTTTCTTTTGGCACTAGATGGAGGAGATCTGTTACTCCCAACTTCTCCATTAAAATGTCCTCACATACATTGCAGAACCAATCACCCTTTGGAAGAGTGGTGACATCATAACAGCCTTGATGTACAGCTGCATTACATCCATCACAGAATAGAATCATATTCCCAAAATCACTATTTCCATCACCACACACTTCACATATAGCATCATTCTCTTCCTCTTCTTCCGCATGGATCAATTCAGGACGTCTTTCGAAGGTATAATCTTGGAGTTCCACTTGGAGCTGTTTACAAGTATCAATTAATCGCAATGTTTCGTCACTAGCCGGTTCAGCAGCAGCCAGACGAATAATCAGAGTAGCTAAGGCCTTATCATTCTCGCACATGGTTTGAAACAGGTCTTCTTGTGTCTGTTCCAGCTCACGTTCGACTTCATTGCTATCAATATAACGAGGAATTGAGTCACAAGTAGCAAACACTGCATGGTCAACCTTTAGATCTGACTCTGCTAGCAGTGAGGCCTCTTCAATACCTGAAAGACCCATCTCCACAAAATGAGGGGTATCTTGATGAACATAGACATGATGTGAAGTATCATATGATTCACACATACGACCCAAGTCTGTAACGACTTGAGATGAAGTAGTTGATTGGAACCATTGTGGATACTCCTTATGAATGAATTCATGTAATGGAGTGAAAGGAGTTCCATCACCGCCTGTAACTCGAACTGTACCTCGGAAGCTGGCTTGTAGATGTAATGGAGTTGATAGACTATCTGATTGAAGACTAGAAGATAATGGGGTGGCTGATAGAGTATCTAATGGGGTGGCTGATAGAGTATCTAATGGGTTGGATGATGGGGTGGCTGATAGAACATCTAATGGGTTGGATGATGGACTGGGAAGCGTACACAATAATGTTGCTCGATAAGCAGGAGCTATCAATCATTCTCATCTCTCAATCCTACGAATATGACGTAACATTGTATTCTGAGCACTGAAGTCTGTTAGTGAGAGTTGCATTGGTGTATAGTGACGTCCTTCTGGTCGAGGAAGTGCCTTCATATCGAATTGATTCGTATAGAATGATACAGAATTATTCGTGCTGTCACAACATCCCATTGTCATCCCACATTTCTTACCATGAAGGAATGCCAATGATAACAATACTGCTCCTGTATAGGGTTCAGCTTCCACTCCGTACTGTTTAGTATATTGAGCATGTGTGTCCGCAGCAACCCGTTGAAGAGTACATACATAGACTGCACGCACAGCTTCTCGCTGCTTCCCTGTACAAGGATAGTACCACATCAAATAGTAATGAACCATTCCCACAGGAATCTGCTCACCACAAGGGGAAAGGCGTTCTGCCAGAATTACAAACTCATTCTTTTCAACAAAGGTTCCACTATAATCATTCTCACAACTGAATGTAGGGTTAATTGTATTCAAACGTAACAGCCACGGAATGTCGGATCGAAAGGCTTGTCGGAACCGTGTCTGAGGACACACACCAAGTATCTGTGCCCATTGAATAAATGCCTCATCAATAAACATATCGTGAGACTCACGCAGATCTGCAAAGTCATTAATATCAAAGCCTTGAAAGCGTTGAACTTGAGTTCGTTTCAGTGATGAGTTTGCAGAGGTCTGGTGAGGTGTTGCTGAATATGTCCTCATCAATCCTTCCGATGGAGCACTCATGATCTTCACTGGTTTCCGTAAGCCCAGAGCAGGGATAAGAAATAGACTATTATTCTGTAACAGATGTAATTTCGTTGATAAAGGGAGATGAACAAGATCTGTCTCTAGCAAGCCTTTCGCTATGGCCATCAGTTGGGGAGAAATCCAGACATCACGAGCAGTTGGCGATTGTGGGGGTTTTGATACGATCTACTCTCAATAACTCTACTATTCAGTACCTGGGAGAAATGAAAGAGAGAAGGGAGATAGGCTGTGGTTGGCTTAATCACATAGATATATCGTAATAACTGCCAGAAATCTGTAGAGAGGAATTGAGATCCCTTGTCAAGAGGCTTCAATCTAGTCATCAATCCTTCATCACACATTCACTTCGTCAGAATTCCTGTTGGTATCTCAGGTTCCTCCTTCTTCATCTTCTTACGTCGTCCTTGCCGCTTCCTCTTCTTCTCAGGAGTGGATGTCGCTGATTTGGTTCTCTTCTTGGCCTCCTTCAACTTACTATGCTGGGCACAATAGCTCAAGTACATAAAACGCCCATGCTTCTCATCTGATGTCAAAAGATAACCTGCCTTCGAGGCACAGAATGGATGATAAGCCACTGAACAATTTCGGGAATTACACTGAATACACCCAGCTCCCTTCTGACCACAAATACAACATGTAAGTTGAGCTCTCTCTGGATCAATGTTTCCCATCCCTCGTACTAATACTTCTGGGCCCTTCAGATCTAGAGATAGTTCTGGTGTATAGTACACGCAGATCAAATGAATAAAACGGCCGTCAATAGTTCGATGCATTGCACCTCCCTCATGTAAGCACAAGCAACAACGCGTTTCCTGGGGCAATCGACCCTGACGACAAACAGAACACAACCACTCACCTTCCGGGAGCTTAGAAACACCATAGCAACCCTGATGAACAGCGAGATTACATCGATCACAAAATACTAACATGTCATCTGGTTCACTGTACCCCATCCCACAAATATCACATACCTCTCCATCATCTTCACTATCTTCAGGAGTCACTACAGCTGGTTGCGAATCTCTTGGTATTTCTTGTTGCTGTATCTCTTGTTGCTGTGAGGCTTGGAACTTCTGTACATCCTGTCGCTGTTGGACCATGCTCTGAACCCTGGAACCACCCTCTGATTCAGTTGGATGTTGTGAACGAGGCTGCTTCATTGCACGAAGATCGACACCTCGATGTTGAGGACAACCAACACCTCTTGATATAATATCAGAGATTGAATGCTCTAGTTGATAGCACTGTTTATAACACAAAGGATGACAGGATGCTTTACACTGTGGAACCCTACAATGGATTTGGTGTCCTCCTGTTGCTCCGCAAATAAAACAAGAAGATAATGAACAAATCTGGAAGTTAAGAGAAAAGGAAGGAAGTAATTTCCGGATAAATAGACAAAAGTCATTGAGTCCAGTCTTTTGATTCACTGTAGATCCAGATAAAGATTGAACATAACCACCTATAAAACTGTCTTCTGTAACATAGTAACAATTATGATCCACAACGGCTTTATCATTAAGCTCATCTTTACGCACTCTCGAATAGTTTATAAGATACTGATTTAAAGCCAAAACGCAAAAACCATGAACCCACACCCGGCCAGTAATACCTACAAATTGGACAACTAGATAATCACTACAGAAACAGATCTGTGATGAATCCGTTCTTCCACAAAGGACACACTTCAGTTGATTACGAGAAATTATTCCTGATTTGCAAGTGTCACAGACCCACGGATAGTCTGGTATAGCATTAACACATTCGTAATGAACCTAAAGAACGATTAGTCAAAATGGTACTCATGCAACTATTTTCGCAACATAAGTTGCTCATCAGAGTTGCTGAACTATGTTAATTGCCAATCAAATACATACCAGCTGGTTGCACACAGAACAGCGAATTACAGTTCCAGATCCCTCACAGTAGCAGACTTTATTTTCTGGAGGAGTTAGCTTTGCATTTTTCATGGAGTTAGCTGGGATGGACTCCATATAATCTAGAAATAGCATCTTTACAATTTGGCGGCAAATAGAAGGACAGACCTAACTGATTCAAATGCATTATTTATGTTGACTCCTAGTTTATTTTGTCCAGATACATATAACTTGGAGATGGATTCAAATCCCGCGCTCTGTAATGAACAAACAGGTGAACCTAAACTGATATTACAAGACTAGGAAGATAATCTAATGTGTCTTTGAAGCAATAAACTCATCAATAGAAACGTAATGCATCAAAAGATCATTCTCTTCATCTTCATTTGGATAATAATCTTTATCGATGACAACTAGTACATTCCCATTCTATATGTAAGTATCACTAAAAGCAATGACAAGAACAAGCGAATAGGCTTCAGAAACGTCCACAACTTCCTGAATAGCTGATCTACATCATCACTTCATGGGTAGAAGTACATCTGCTGGATGGACGGCTGAAAGAAAACTATAAAGGGACTTTGGATTTGTCCAGAGTGGAAGAGATGAATTGTTTTTGATATCATATGTGTGTAAAATTCCATATACTGCCAATACTTCACTTCAAGCGTTTTCTGTTTCCGAGAATCAATCTCGCATTCAATTCCACGTCGAAAGAGATAGTCAGAGAAGGAGAAGGATGAATAAGGAATAGGAAAGTATGTTTCATCCTCTGTTTTATAGAACTGTCTGGATGGCGGCACAATGGAGTTAGACATAATAGGTTCATCTCCAGTTGTAAGATCCACTATTTCCTTTTCATCAACTACCTCATACTGTTCTGGGCTTAGGAAACAATCCTGTTTTACTGAAATGTCTACCATGTATAACTTAACAAAGAGTTACTTTCAGCATCAGGTGGTGACTTGTTCAGCTGAATCTGAATATACTCATCCCATACTAAATCACTAACTTGCACATACTTAGAACAAATAGGACAAGGACCTCCTCCTTTGTTTTCGTATAGCTAATTCATCATTAAGGGATATCACGTGTACTTCAAGAAAGGAGTTCCGATCAAAAAAACGTAAATGACAACAGTTACGACCTCGAACAGGATAGACTACTTTGGAGAATGATATTGGGCATAAACAAGATACAATACAAGAAAACTCGATTACATCTTTGCAATCACTCATTTCCAGTCCTAGAGTTTTCTACTTTCTGTTGAAGAGGATTTAAGTAGTTGCGTCACCAGTTTAGAAACAATCATTCTTTTGATAAAGAATCGCGGGAATCCATAAGACACAATCATGGCGCGATCTTCTCACTATTCAGAAAGGTAGGAAATTGAATTCTTGGTGTTTGATATTTTAGGGTCAATTTGAGATGAATCCGTTCTATTCTGATCAAAAAAAGGCAAAGAATGACTCCGATAAGGAGGTAGAGGAGGATACTGAGTCTGCAAGTGAGCAGGAGGAAAAGAAGAAAAAGAAAACAAGGTGAGATAGGAGTTTTAGCTACTGATGTCTAGTTCTAAAAAAGACAGATCAGGGAAGCCTAGAGTGAGTAACTCTTTGTTAAATTTAATTGTAGACATCAGAAAAGAAGCATAAGAAAGAGAAGAAGGTAAAGAAGGAAAAATCAGTGAGGAGAGCAATCTGCACTTTTACCTCTAGTCCTCAGAAAGTTCATCTGACAGTTCATCGGATGATACCAGTGAGATTGAAAAAAGTAATCGCGCTACGGTGTTGTAACCGAATAGAGAAGAAATCTGCAAAAGAAGCTAAAAATATTACAGATAGTGATCGCACGAAAGTTGTCTCTCCTTTGGTTGATGGAGATGTGAAGGTGGTGAAGAAGATATTGAAACTTCTAGCTCTTTTCCGGTTGATTTTAATTACTTTTTTAATTCAAAGTGATGGTGAACTGAGTGAAAAGAAGTTGATTTCGAGACTCATTAAACTATGTGGAATTGAAACTGCAAAGTACTTCTAGTTGGTTCAGTCTAATTAATAGAACCATTACATCCAAACCAGAGTTACTTTTCAATGAGACTCAGCTGATTACTAAGCTGTCAGCTGCTGTTGAGAATTATAACTGGCCTAAGTAGGTATAATGACTCACTCTAATCTAGTCTGATCACTTCTATTGAAGACCAGTTGAAGGAAGAACATTATGTAAGTAATTGGACTAAGTGTGACTCATAGGAGGATAAGGATGATGAAGCGACTGTGAACTCATTCTGAAGGATTCACGTTTAGAAAAAGCTTGTCGAAGACTACAATGATGTGCGTAGAAGTGGAGCGAAACTTCGTAAGAAGCTTCTAGTGGTGATGAAACATATGGACAAGAGTATTATTTGGTACTGTGAATGAGAGATAGAGTCTGCTGACTACAAGAAACTACGGGAATTGAAGAAGAACATGGAATCTCTTCAGGAGGAGTGTGATGTGGAGAATTGGTTCCTAGTTCATTCATAGCGCTGTGTGGATACAGAGGAACTAGATGTGGAGGAATTGTGTGAGTTGATTCTCCAGTATTCAGAGAGTGTAAATACCTTGTTCTCGATGTTAAGTGGTCCTCTTGATATTCAAGAGTCATCAGTAATCACTCTAGTGATAAATGATATTTAGGACAGTGATAGTGATGTTTCTAAGAAGCATAAGAAGTATAGATATTGAGAGTGCTTGAGAATAGAATTCATATGCCCAAATTTGATGATGAAGATGATGATGACAGTGAGAAGCAGCGTGTACGAATCCGAAACCGCAAAGCAGTGTACAAAGCTGTTATCAAGGAGGCCAATGGAAAGCTTTCAATGTCTCACATTACACTGGAACCTCGTGCTCAAGCGGGAGTCCCTCTTTCAGTGAAGAAGGATGATGTGGTTGGATTCTGTTGGAAGGAAGAGACGGGAGTATGATAGATTCTCTTCTTCATTATCTAGTCACGAATGCTTTTCAGAAGTATTCTGTCTATTAGTAATCGTGATAGTGATGCTATCGAAATGTTTTTGTTCTGATTCGAACTAAATGATAGTGTTCCTCTCCAGGTCCGAATCTCTGAGTATCATATGATTTTCCGTGTGCCTGCTACGGGTGTCCTGCACCTTGGATGGGATAATAGTCTCTCGATTCGTAAGTATAAGGAGATTGATGTCTTTGTCAAGCGATTCAATGTTGGTATTCTCTTATTCAGTCATATATAGGCAGATGTGTCTGACGAGGTCATGGCTGCAGAGATGAAGAGACAAGAAGCTTGGCGTCAGGTGGAGAAGAGTGATCTAACTGAAGGAAATATGGAAGGAGGCCGACTCACTCTCAAACTCACAGAACGTGTGATGACGGCGGACGGGGTGAAATACACATGTCATTGTGATTGGGAGAATTGTATTAATTCCCGTGATTTTCTGATTCATAGCGAATCTTGGTATAAAAACACAATGGGATGTTCAGTATCCTTATCTTGTTTGGTTAGAATGGTATCAGACCTTGAAAGCAAAGTATCCTTCGCGCATCAATGAAATGTCTCCATTTTCGGGAACTGCATTTATAACTACGAAAGCTGTTGTTGAGGATCGTCTAACCAAAATCAACAGCTTTTTCCAGGATCTTGTTCTTGATCCATTCATGATGGATACTCCCGAGGTTGTAAGTTGGTTCCGATGTCAGGAGAATATTCGTCGTGTAAAACATATCCATTTTTCAATTCCTTTACATTTCCTTCATTTCACGAGAATATTATGAGAAGTACAAGGTTGAAAGAGAGAGGAAACAGAGGGAAGAGGAGGAGGTAGAGAAGAAGCAGGAGGAAATTCAGAAACAAGCCACTGTGAATGAGGAACAGATGTTCGATCCTCTTTCCTATCTTTGTGAGTAGTGGTGCAGTTGTTCGTTGTTTGTAACAAAATGAATTGTGAATTACTGTGTGCATAATAGTTTGTATCGCATACTGGGTCATAAACCATGAGAATTGGCCCAATTAAAAAGGTACCATTGGAGATAACCCTAGATTCAAGGATTTACCATGTTCTCAAGAGTTGCTTCTTCTTGCAGCGCTCACTTTGGCAAGTACTTCTCCAAATTCTCTCAGTCTG
>JANPWN010000850.1:0-28851 GCA_027406425.1 Blastocystis sp. subtype 8 | reverse complement strand
GTTGGTGGATGAAGTGATGAGTGCTGGAAAGAACATGGGTCAACAAAATACAAATAGTATGGAAGAAGAAGTATGAATATAGTTAGAATATGTTTGTTCCGATATGTTCTCTGAAATTGGGATCAAGTCTTGCTTAACCGCGGGAATGTCTATCAGTCAAAGTTTGATCATAAAAAAGTCATGAACTACCCAAATGTACCTGTAAATAATTTTGGAACGACTCCACAAGCTATGCCAGCTAATCTGTATTCTGATATCAGCAGTCTGTTCATTCTAATCAATAACGAGCTCAGTAAAGCTGGATCATATCGTTACGAGACAAGGAAGATTAGCTACCTCTCCATGTGTACCAGGATCATTAACACAGCAAGTCAGTTATCTATGAGTTATTATGTGCCAGTCCCTGTTGGTCATACAATCACTTGGGTGGTTGATTTGGGATCATTAGAAAGTGACAAATTGAATGCTTTTAGTTATCAGATACAGTATTATGTGGCAAATGTAGATATGTGAATTACTGTTGATGTATAGTTCTGGGGAAATCTTCAGAGTATTGACTTTGCTCTTCGAAACCAGATTATATCATTCCAACAGTTACTGGCTCAAGAAGTGGATTATTATTCGATGAGACACTTACTTTCTATCTATCGTCGATATCTTCCAATTCAGACTGCAGATAAGGCGATGCAAAACACTATTCAGTGTTATGTGATGATTGCTGAATTGGAAACGGAGCTCAATCGTACCTGGTTCTACAAAGTGTTCCCTTCTCTTCAATATCCGGGAAATGGCACAAATCTTCGAGCAATTCGGGACATTCTGCGAGGGAAGCTGAAGGATCTGGAGAATTGCGTTGGATATAGTAAGATTAATGAAGAGCTTGTGTTTGGCAATTCCTACTTTATCAACACGGAGAAATTGAACCCAGTCGATGTCATTTATATAATTCCAAACAGCGTCATTCTTGCTCTTTCCCAGCTGCGAACGATCCTTCCTCCTGATGTTGCTGGATATGTTAATCAATTCATGAATTTTGTGATGACTACACAGAAGGATATTTCTACAAATCCGAATACAAATGCCGTCTGTCGGTTTGTTGGGGAGTTCTTTTCATTGATGGCTGAGTTGGTAGGTGATTCGTAAAGGTATTTAGAAGTAGTGTCATGTTGAGCAGAATCCGAAGGAAGTGGCTCGAACCAAGCTGAAACGTTTAATTGATATACAAAATGCATTCAACCAACTGAATATGTATGCTGCGTTGAGTGCTAGTATGCGCGAGGATATAAGTCGTCTGATGAAATTATATGGTATATAATGTATTATGACATGTTTGTTAGGAGAAATGTAAATATTAGTTCACTGAAGATGATTCCCGTCCACTTAACTCACTGCCATTATTCTTAACAAACACTATAACTACTATAAATGTTAAACATTTAGTTAAAAGGAACGAGCATGGATGGAGTACCCATTGCAAAGTAGAAAATACCAGCACCAAGTCCTCCAGCAACCACCATGGTTACGACCCATCCTGCAAAAACTTCAAGCAATAACTTCCAGTTAACTCCCTCCTTACCTTCCAGACAACCAACACCCACTGTAGAACCGACCTGACAGTGTGTTGTAGAAAGAGGAATTCCCTGACCAGAACCAATAAGAACTACAATGGCGGCACCCATCTCAATAGTGAAACCACGAGAAGGAGTGACACGTACCAGATTCACACCAATTGAAGCCATAATCTTGTATCCCATAGTGGCCAGACCCACAACAATACCAGCACCTCCCAGAGCGAGAATCCATACAGGCACTTCTGACTCAGAAGTAGCTTGTTTAGCAGTGTAGATAGTAATGACTCCAGCGAAGGGACCGATGGAATTAGCGACATCATTAGCTCCGTGACAGAAAGAGTCGAATGTGGCAGTGATAACCTGGACGAAAGAGAACACATGCTCAGTACGAGCATCGAACTTCTCGGCATGCTGATGGATCTTATACACCTTAGACTCCTCATCCTTCAACTCAGCGTGGACATCATGCTCAAGGAGATTGTGAACCTTATCGACCTTCTCCACCTTCACTTCGGTCTCAGTAGGGACTGATACAGTAGCTTCAGTAGCTTCAGTAGCAGGAGCAGCAGTAGCGGTAGCGTCAGCAGGGGCAGCGGGAGTAGGAGCAGGGATAGTGGTCTTTACAGTTTCCTCTTCAACAATGTTCAAAGACTTTGTACGCAGACGAGGAACCATAACGAAGTAAAGAATCAAACCAATAACCAACCCAATTCCACAGGAGATAAGAAGACCAAGCCAATAAGGAGTGTCACTGAGACCAAGTTGAGGAGTACCCTTGTATATGATATACATGATATTCACAGCAAAAGTAATAGCAACTAGAATAGGATAAAACTTAAGAGAGCGTTCAAAGGAATTCTTGGCACGAAGAATAACATTTCGTACGAACAGGAAGAGAAGGAAGGAGAAGATACCAGAGAGAACAGGAGAAGTGAACCAAGAAATAACAATTTCCCAAATTGATTCCCAGTGAATGGCACTTGTTCCCCTGGCAACAATACCACAACCGACCAGAGCTCCAATAATGGAGTGGGTAGTAGATACAGGAAGACCCAACAGGGTTGCAATGATAAGCCACACTGCAGCTGACATCAATGCACACATATTAGCTACCATTAGAACCTCAGGTTCATTGGCAAATACATCAGCATCGATAATACCCTTTGCAATTGTGCTTGTGACACGAGAACCCATAAGGAATGCACCTGAGAATTCCATAATTGCAGCAATTATCAGTGCAGTTCTCAGAGTAATTGCCTTGGCTCCCACAGATGTTGCAAAGGCATTGGCAACATCATTGGCACCAATACCGTAAGCCATAACGAAAGCAACAAAACCTGTGAAATAGGGAATCCATGTGTAGCTAATCATTTCTTCTCACCTTCTTTTAATATATTGAAATAATAATGATAAAAGCATAGTTGAAAAGGTGAAGATTCTCTGAAAGATTCTCTTCCTAGCACACGGCAGTTTCATCACCATTCTCTCTACCAATCATCTACGATCACGAGATTCCTTGAGGTAGTTCCGATTTTCATTGAAAACGAAGTAGAGACGAGTATCCTCAGAGTATACGCATCAGTAAATTAGGAATTCAATTATGGTAAGGAATTCATTACTCTGTCAATGTGGGACTCCCCAGCGATATTCAGTGCTGTAGCTAGGAATCTGAGATGTAACAAACAAGTTCTGAATAACCCGACTCCGACTAATTGTGTCCGCCAAACTTCTCGCGATAAGCCTTCACTTCTTCCGGCTCAATTCTCTTGAAGATGGGGAGAATCTCATTAATCTTGTGTCCTGCAGGAATCACTTCCTCATACGTCTCCAGAATCTTACCGTGGTCATAATTCAACTGATAACAGACCTTATCAGCGAATCCAGGCATAAATGGTTCGAAAATGTTACTGATCAAATAGATCAAGTTAACGGCCACATAGCAAATCGTTCCACACAGCTCCGGGTTCGTCTTCAACACAGTCCATGGCTCTGCATCTTGCAGATACTGATTACCCAAACGGGAGATTTCCATAGCCCACTTCAGTCCTGCCTTCAAATGTGTAGCATACATGGCTTCGTTATATCTAATTCTCATTCCACAACCTTATTCTCACTTCTGAAGAGTAGCATTGACATCTTCAATCAACTTCAACTCTCTTTCCGTCTTGGGTCCACATGCAGGTACTGTAGCATTCATTCTATTATGAATGAATGATAGACAACGATTGACAAAATTACCCAAGTTTTTTAGCAACTCATTATTATTCTTATCAGCCAAATCCTCCCAGTAGAACGCAGAATCAGACTGTTCAGGACGATTCGAGAGCAAATAGAAACGCCACACTTCACTAGGAATATCAGTTTCCTTGGCTTGATCTCCAAAAACACCAGTATTCTTGCTCTTACTGAACTTTCCATCTTCATAATTCAAATACTCAGTACATGAGATCTGACTAACAAGAGTCCAGGGATCATGAGTTCCCATCAGAGTGCAAGGGAAGATTACGGTATGGAAAGGAATATTATCCTTGCCCATGAACTGAACCAGGCGCACTTTCTCTGGATTGCACCACCACTGCTTCCACTCCTTGGTGTAGTTTGCTGTAATGCTGATATAGCCAATAGGAGCATCGAACCACACATAGAAGACCTTATCTTCATAACCCTTAAGAGGTACCGGAGTACCCCACTTCAAATCACGAGTGATACAACGTGGCTTCAGACCATTCTCAATCCATCCATTTGTGATGTTGACTGCATTGGAAGACCAGTCATTCTTCACTGAGGTCTCTTTAACCCACTTCTTCAGTTGCTCTGCTTGATCTGGGAGATTGAGGAAGAGATGCTTGGTAGTTCGCTTCTCAACCTTATGATCTGGACCACCCTGTTTGCATACTGGATTAATCAATTCAGTAGCATTGAGCAAATTACCACACTTATCACACTGATCACCTCCAGCACGATCATATCCACAAAGAGGACAGGTTCCTTCAATGAAACGATCAGCAAGGAAACGCTGGCATTGATTACAATAGACTTGTTCGATCTCCTGTTCGACCAATTGATTCTCCTCTACAAGACGATTGAATATGCTTTGAGCAATTTGTGTCTACTTATAAGTGGAAGAGTCATTGAGTTACCTGTGGCCAATCCAGATCTTGGTGAGGATCATTGGTGGAAGTACGACCGAACATATCAAAATGGATATCAAACCAGTCATACACCTGTTTATGGATGGCATGATACTTATTACAGATCTCTCTAGGAGTCATATGATCTGCTTGAGCACGTGTCTCTGTGGCAGTACCATATTCATCAGTACCACAGACAAAGAGAGTGTTTAAACCACGTTCACGACAATAACGAGCAAACACATCAGCACTCAGAACACAGCCAATTAGATTACCAAGATGAGGAACATTGTTAACATAAGGAAGAGCAGAGGTAATCAGAATATTCGCTTCTCCATCCTTTGGAAGGACCTCTTGTTTCGGGTACTCACGCTTACGTTTCTCAGTGGCGATAGCAGTCGCTCCAGAGGCGAATTGCTGCTTCTCTTCCTTCTTCTCGGCCTTCTTCGTTTGTTGCTTTGGGACCACCTTTGGACATGTCTTCTGTGCCACGAGAATCGATGTACCGATAAAGGTGGGTGCATTCTTAGGAGCTTCGCCTTCCAAGACAGCAACAGAAGCACTAATTAAGAGGAAAATTCTACTCATACACTTTCTTCACATATTTCATGAATGTGAGGTATTTCTTACTGAGAGAAGCAGGACAGGGATAAGCACTCTTCTTTGCAATGCTGGGATATATGGCACTGACGACTAAAAGATCATCAAGCGAAAGAGTTGTTCCTAGTCGTGATTCATAGACTAATCTCTCACCATGAAGGTACGTGTTGTCTCCAAGAGCAGCAACAATTTCATCGAGATCTACACTAAACAAGAAGAAAGATTCATACACTTGTGGACATCTGCATAGATTGCCTTGATTTCATCCGATGAACTATCAGAAACATCCTTCAGACCTCCAGCAGATAATACAAACAACTTTCTACAAGCTGTGGCAAATTCCTAACCATGATGAATAAAACCAGAACATCACCTGACTCTTCTCGACAAATGTACAGTCTGTGTCCAAAGATGTTCCTCTGACGAGGAATTTGCAAATACCAACAACTCCAGTAATGGGTCCCTCAGGAGTGATTAAAGTAGGTTCATCTATCCGAATTAGCTTGCTTTAATTGGTCTCACATACCATCTTGCACTGGTTCCACCTCAATGTCAATCTTGGTAACTTGAGCACAAGCCAAAATAGCCAATAAAGTGTTCTGATTTAAGAAACTAGTATTCAATTGGAGCTTCATAATCAATGAATTGTGGTCGGTCGACTAACACCGGGATAATAAAACCCCGAGCACTCTGAAACTGGGTTAAGAAAAATGGATTTCGACAGTCTTTTTCAGGGAATTAGTAATCTCAATGAGCTAAATTCTCTTTTGCAACATGAAGAGGTAATTCCAGATGTACCCCAGATATCGGAATCACATGTACTGTTGGAGAGTACACCACTTGAAAAGCATGGAATAATGGATACAAGAAGGGAAGCAATTGATGCGCTTCAATCTCAAATTATTGAAAAGGAACGCATTCTTTGGATTAATCGGAATTTACAAAATAAGATCCAAGATCAGTTGAGTACAATCCAAGGACTTCTCGGGAGACGAGTAGCAGAAGAGATTGAGCAAGGTTTGAATGAAGAACCTAGTGAAGCCGATATCCACGAGTATTCGAAGCGAGTTTTGTGTTCATTTCCAGTTGAAGGCAGCAGTCGTTACTTTTCTCGTAAATCACGTACCCTTCTTCGCTTTGTATCCGAAGATGGCAAGCCGTTGACACTTCAGTCTCCCAAACGCTCCTTCACTGCCAAACAGTGGTCTGAGAAGAGCGAAACAATGCTAAAAGAACTTGTCGTTGAAGAGTGTAAGCAGCTAATTAATATGGATTCGGTTCCTTCAGATCAGAGTGCAAATGTTCAAGCATATCGAGCTGCTACGACACCAGGTGAGCGGTCACATTATCTTCAGATTCTGATACCCAATCTTATCAATAGTTTCTCTTGGGAGATGATTGCCAGTAAAGTAGGTCACTCTCAGACAGATTGTTTTGTACATTGGATGAATTGCTGTGATCCATTTGTGAATCAGAATCCGTGGACTCTCGAAGAGGATAGAAAGTTGTATATGGCAGCAGAACAAACAAAGAAACGATATTGGGTAAAGGTAGCCTCTGAAGTTGGCAATGGACGTGTTCCTATTCAATGCTTTCAGCGCTATATTCGGGAATTAGAGATGCAAGGAAGTTACAAGAAGTGGACAGATGAAGAAGATAGTATCTTGCTTGATACAGTTCAGAAAATTGGTACAAAGTCATGGAAAGTAGTAGCAAAGAAGTTACCAGAGAGATCCTGGGACCAATGTCGTTCTCGATATTACCAAGCTCTCAAACAACGTGGAAAGAAAGGACGATGGAGCGAAATGGAGAAGTGTCGACTACTATTATATCTCTTTTTCTATGGACAGGATAATTGGTCTCTGATTGCTCAGAAAATGGTAACTCGAAATACTGCACAGTGTCGCGATGAGTGGAACCGTTGTTTGAGCCCTAGTGTCTCTCATGAGCGATGGACATCAAAAGAGGACAAATTACTTCTATCTACAGTAAATACAAAAGGAACAACATCCTGGATAGCAGTGAGTGCTGTTCTTCCTGGTCGGACGGCTGATGCCTGTAAGACTCGATATCGATTATTGAAAAAGAAATGGTGACATTGTTGTTTGTTGACAGCTTCTGAAGACATGAAGTACTTATGGTACATTTCAACAATCATCACTATCCTTCACTTCTATTCATTGGTATCTGACATTACTCACATACCATCATTTAAATCGCAATCTGATGTGAAAATGATAGAGAAATGACCCCCTGGATTCCAATTCTAGCAAGAAATCTAGAAAACGGGTGGGGGTAAATTAAAGTCCATCCTTTGGTGAAGCCAAGAAATACTTCTGTTGTCTCCACAGATGTAGGTGTTTTTCTATTTTAATTGACTATTTCCAAATTGATATGTTGAATCCCGTTGTGTGGATGTAGTTGCTAATTCTCTGTAGAGGTAACAAATGTCCAAGACTGTGTCGAAGTTCTTCCCCATTGAGGCTCCTGCTGTTGTTGAGGCCAAGCCCACCAAGCTGCGTGCCACCATTACTCCTGGAACCGTTCTGATTATTTTGGCTGGACGTTTCGCTGGAAAGCGTGTTGTCTTCCTGAAGCAGCTTCCTTCTGGACTCCTTCTTGTCTCTGGTAGGCTGTTACTGTGGAAAGTGAGTGTGTAGGACCTTACCAGGTCAACAAGGTTCCTCTTCGTCGTGTGAACCAGAACTACGTGATTGCCACTTCTACTAAGGTTGACATCTCTTCTGTTAAGATTCCTCAGGCTGTGAATGATGCTTACTTCAAGTCCCCTGAAAAGAAGTCCGAGGAGCTCTTTTCTAAGGAGTATGTGGTAGGTTGATAGAAACTTGTGTGATGTCATTAGCCCGTCATTTCTGAGGAGCGCAAGGCAAATCAGGAGGCTGTAGATGCTGAGTTGATGAAGTGCATCGAGAAGGTTCCTATGCTGAAGGAGTACCTGCACGAGAGATTCACTCTTCAGAGAGGTGACCGTCCTCATGACATGAAGTTCTAAGTCTGACTGGTACTTGTGGAGATTTGATAATTGTTTGTTCATGACTTGCTAGTGATCAGTCTTTCTTCCATTGTTCACCTGATTTCGTGTCTTGTAGTGGGAACTATGGAGCCAGTACCTGAAGCTGTTAAAGAAAAGGTATTTGCATTTGGTGAGAGCGATTTCCTGGTGGAGAACTTCAATCCAGAACAATTTCTCTCCAAGTATTCATCAATGTGTGAATTGGAAGATCTTAAATCAGATATATCAGAATTCCTTCAGCATTGCGAAAATGCGATTATGAGCATTATGAACAAGGATTATGAGTCTTTCATTTCCTTAGCAATGCGATTAAATGGATTGAAAGAGAAAGTCAGTGCTATTCAGATTCCCTTATCAGAGAGTGAAGGACAACTAAAAGTTCACAAAGAAAGCTTGATTCGAGAATGTGAGCTGTTAGCGGATCTGTTGAAAAGGTATCGAGATGTGGAAGAACGAAAGCATCATCTGCAGCAGTTCATGGATCTTAATAGTCTTCTAGAAGAGGCAGAAGGAATTGTAAACGAGGTGAGTGTTCTTATAGTATATGATTTAAAGGAGAAACAGAAGAATCCAACTCAGATGCAAGTTGTGGATATCATGAAGATGGAACGTAGTTGCCGAGATATTTGTCGCATTTCTTCCATCTTAGTATCTTATTCAAGGAGTAAGATTGTGACTACCTGGTGAGGAATAGAAGATATTCCTTTCTTGATTATGAGTAAAGACCGAGTTGAAAATCTTCGTAAGAGTATCATCAGTATTCTCCGGTCTGTATTTGATCGAAATGTGCAGGGGAATAGTTATAACAAGTTAGATTGGAGTTTCCAACTCATTGATAGGAAATTAGTACTAGTTTTAAAGTGCTATGTGCTTCTTGATATGGTTGAAGACATTCAGACATATTACCGTGAGAATTTCGTTGTTCCATTCATCGATACGATTATTACAAGGGTTACTTCTCAGATTTGTACTCACTTTTAGGAAAAGCTTGATGGAGCCAATCGTAACAGTTGCAGTGGTTTATCCGTAATTCTGGACTCTCTTTACAATTATATTTCTAACAACTGTAAAACTATTCTGTCAAGTAGTAAGGAGATTGTTGTATTGGAACCGGATGGAAAATCCCGTTTCGTCTATGATTTCCTGATTTCCAGCATTTGGAGTCCAGTTGTTGACTTCATTTTCAGGCGCATTCCCAATCTTTTTGTTTTATCTTGTTCTTAAAGTGATTTTTAGACCTGTGGGGCTCATAGCATTTTTCAACACAATTATTCTCTATGTGATGCTTTTGTAACCAAGCTTGCTCAAATGGCCGATAATCAGGAGTATTTCTGGAATCATCCCAAAACATTATCATTCTTTAATAAATGGGAATTAACAGTGTACATAACATCCTTGTCACTAGACTTCATGACCTCTCAAATCTCGGTGTTGTTAAAGAAAACAGTTGGAGAATCCAAAGAAACAACAGGTTTTTGAATAGATAAGAATTAACAGGTAGCTAGTATTCAACAGAAGATGAAGCAGGATGTGCCCTTCCAATTAGATACAACCACTGTACAGTCGAGGTGTCTTCATTATTAGTAGATCACTTACTCACTGATTTGTCGTTGCTTCACGCAGGAAGTGTACATTCCTCGCTGTTGTAAAGATCTCCTCCAACTAGTGTTGGCTCTAGTATCACGTTATTTGTCGTATGTAAACGACACTCTAGCTGTGAGAAAGTGATGGAACTGACTGATTCATAGTCATTTGGAATTCCAGAAAAAGAGACAATTTTGTCATTGTCGTCTATCTCACCACAACCTTCAACACCAGTGAGTACTCCAACAATCTCAGATTCATGTGTTCCTCAATTGGTCGATCTTGTACATGTATGATTGTAAAGGAAATGATGAAGAATAGGACTGTATATTACTGAAGAATGTTTTGAGTGATCAATTCGTAACTCAGGCCCAAAATGTGTTGAAAGAAGATAGTACAGAACTAAAAGTGATTCTGAAGGCTTTTTCATGTGTACTAGAGAATGAAGGAAGAAAAACAACTGAAGCTTTGATGGAAGCACTACTAGCAATCAATCTGTACAATGCATCTACTTCAATTAGCAATGCTCGCTCTGTTACAAGTAGCTATAGAATGACAAATAAACCTGGTATTTGAAAAGAAGATTAATCATGTCTAGCTCCTACCAGCCCTTCTTTTTATGTTTCCAGAATTCTCTACTATTATGAAGGATTTGACAAGAAGTATTCAAAGTTATTGAATATCGATAGTACATTATATGCCTCATGGAAGGGACAAGTAGATCCTTTAGTTAACTCTAATTGATAGTTAATTGATGAGGTATGCTTACTTTTCAATTCCACAATTGAAGACATTTTGAAGACTGTGAGTTTATCGGAGAAATTTGAAATTTAGATATCACGTATGGAGGAAGTATTATCAAAACATCGAAAGAGAAATCTTCCAGGAGAAAGTGTGGATGGAGTCGATGAAACCGATGAAGAGAAGATGAAGCATCAATTGCTACTGGATGTAACTGCTTTAAAATCCCACATTTCAGAATTGAATCTGTTGCTTCCTGCTTCCTACAACAGTCTTTTTTCTATGGTATATGGTGCTTACAATCAAAAGAAGTAAATCGTGTGTACATTGGTAGAATGTTTGTTGACAATCAATTATTGACTTCTCATTTTTTCTCGTTTGTAGCATCTTGAATGCGCAAGCAAGACGATAAGGAGAGTTTTTCGGAATCATCGGTAGGTATTCTTTGAATTGAGCTGATGGTAGAGACATGATGAGAATACTCCCGAATTGTCTTCTTTTCAAAGCTTAACTATGAATGTAATAGTGGAAGAAGATTTATGATGAACAGACTCAAACATCGGGTCACCAATCCGTTTCTGATCAACGAAACAGTGGTCCTAATCCTGATGAAAGTAATGGTCAACCCCGAACACATGTAAATAATTGAAAAATGAATCAACCGTGTAGGATTCAGATATGATGTCAAATCTTCCCTTTTCAAACCAACAAAGCTCTGCAACGCCGATTTCTAACTATTCTTCGTACTTAAGCATTCCAAATTCAAACCAAACGAGAGTCTATGTTGTCCTTCGTTAGGTTTATCATTCCATAGATTCCTACATTCGGTAATACGATTCAACAAGGGAATCCTCCAATTCCTTTCTTTTATGGTCAAACTCCTAATCAAATAAGTGTGAGTGTACCTTCAGGGCACCAGTATATGGCTCTCCCTGCCCCGCAGGTTTCCACAACAGGGCAGCCAATTCCCATGACAGATGTTGATGGAAATGGAAATCTACGTTCACATGACGATCATACCTTATCAATTGGTCAGATTGAAATGATGGAAGAAGGAGTAATCAGCATGGGAGATGGCGTTCCTGCTCGTTCGGAGGGAGCCATGATGGTAAGCTTACCTGCGGACCATTCCGAAGCCTCTGGACAACAGCCAAGTACTTATGACTATGTTTCTGAATTACGTGGGAATTATGTAAATGTACAAAACTCAATGGATGGTGTATGGAATACATTGAGCCAATTGAAGGATAGATGGTACCTTCACTTCGAATCCGCAAGCCCAACTGCATTGAATGGAATTACTCCCTTGATGAAAAGCATTCAGTTAAACTTCGATTAGCATTGCAAGAGGGTCAGTTATTTTTCCATTTGGATGATATTTTATCGAATGTCTGTGGATTGGAACTTCAGCATTCTCGTCTAGTGGCTCTGACGAAGAATCTGTCTTTAGTTCTGAATTGTTGTTTGTTTCATGGTTAGTGGGATGAAAAGGTGAATGTGGTTCAGTATGGAGATTTGGCGTTTGAGAAAGAAGAGATATTCGTAACATATGATGGATTACTGAAATTGAATTCTTCCAAACCGACACAGGGAAGTGTAGTCATAGAATAATAAGTTGAAGAATAGAGAATTCGAAAACAGATTTCAAAGCCATTTAGCTCCTTCATCCAGAATGTGTCAAGGAATATGGTTCAAGCATTTGGCAGAGAGCGATTATTGCTTCAGTCAGTTAAAGATCCCGAGATTCTTCATAGCAATTCAAATCTCGACAGTATAGTCCGAGTAGGAACTAATAGTGGAATTCACTGAAGGCATGGAAGTACTATCGTATGCTAACAGATCGTTTAGAAAGAATGTTCGTAAAAGAGAGAATGAACAATATCCATGATTCTAGAAATTCCCATGATTCTTTAACACTAGATCCTATTATTTATCCTCAAGAAGCGATTTATATACCAAATCAACATCAAGATGAGGACTTGATACAGAATCAGCATCCAATAGAAGGAACAGAAATGATGATGCAGGGAACTGTGCCAATTTCAAAACGTGTTTGTATTGATGGATCCGGAGAGATTCAAGAGCATCATGGAATGGTTGGCGCAATGGAAGGAAATGAAGGGGGATTGGTTCCGAATAATCAGCAAATTATGGATTCACACGAACTGGATACATCTCTAGAACAGACCAACGAAGGTGATGTGAATTCTCATCTGGGCCTTCTTCTCTCAGGACAAGCTCCTGGAGTGATGGAATTCCCAATTAGTAATTCAACACAGCGTTCACAGCCAAATGACGGGAATGCCCATTTTGATACAACTGTTTATGACTCTATGTTGAATACAGGAAATCAAGTCCCTGAGGGCTATTTGGATGACAATAATACAATCTTGAATTCAATGGCTCATGAAGAAGAAGGAATGCATCAGCCAGCTGAAACCACACAAGGAGGTCCGAATACATCCCACATCAGCGAAGCAGGAAGTGATGATGAAGACAGCACGATTTGGGTAATGCCAGAAATTGGGAGTATTATTAAATAGACGTCTGATTTTATCAGCAACAGCCAGTCTTCAGTAAAAAAAGGAAAGCGATGTCCCGTTTGTTCAAATCGCTGTGGTAATTCTTCGAAGGTATGTTCTGTTTGCAAAACAGTTTTCCATCGCATGACAAAATCAGGTAAGTGTGAATTGAGATTAAATTGATCTTAAGTGAAACGATACAAATGTTCGTATCCTAATTGTAATATGAAATTTAAATATGAAAGTCAATTATTATCTCATATTCGATCTCATCAGAATGTGAAGGTGGATGATTATAATCACAATGAATTCTAGATTTTTACTTGTAAGATTTGTAAGAAGAATTACTCGACCAGCAGTGCATTAAAGTGCCATGAACGTATTCACAACAATGAAAAACCATATATTTGTGATTTCCAAGGATGTCAAAAAGCATTCCGAACAAGTACTCAATTAAAACAGCATCGCTTACAGCACACGGTATGGATAATCGACTTGGTTTCATATTAGGGTGAGTTACCATTCAAATGTACATTTCCTGGATGTACCATGGCATTTCGTACTAAACGTATGTTAGAACCACACTTGCGAAGTCATACAAATACGTATGGTATTGTAGTGGGTTTCATGTTCAGAGAGAGTCCACATCGTTGTGAAGTTCCTGGATGTGGAAAGGTGTTTGCATATCGATCTGGCTTGATGGCACACATTAAGAATGTTCATGATCAACGTCATCCCTATCGCTGTCCTGAGAAGAATTGTCGAATGCAGTTTGCAACAAATTCTCAACTTCAAGAGCATTATGAACGGACTCATAAACCAAAATTACCAGACTCTCATACTTTTGGGGAATTGGGATATCCCAGGGATTTAGGAGTGGACTTTTGTACTGTTTGTTCCCAGAGCTTTTGCACGAATGATAAAACATTGTCTCTTATAAACAATTGAAAGAAAAAAGCGCCGAGGCGGGATTGAACCGTCGACCTCACAATCTGCAATCGTATGCTCTACCACTGAGCTATCGGCGCGCCCAATTCCTTCTTCATCCATTTCTACAAAAGAAGAGGAAGTGGGATCACCCAATTTCGCTATTCAGAATAAACGTATCAGAGCATCTGTAAACGCTATGCTGAAGTTCTTCAAGCGTACAAGGAACTTCTTTGCAACCTTGTTTCTTAATATCCTCGTTTGGTTGTTGACCCACATTTGGACCTCACGCACCTTTGTATCGATTGCCAACATTGCTTCGAAGTATATTCCAGTGAAAAAGGTAAGTATAGTTGGGATTAGTGAAGAAGTAGCCTTTTACAAGGTTTATGGATTGGGTGAATCGGTACATTGAAGACAATCTAATGTATTATAATCGAGAAAGACGAACAGCACTGGTTGTGGAAGCTGATAATGCCATTGGATATAGTCTATGCAAGAAACTAGTAAAGAAGAATTATCATGTGATTCTAGGAGTGAAGGAAGTGGGACGTGGATTGACGTAAGGAAAGAGAGAGGATTTTACTATAGAATGAAATCTAAATTGACTAAAATTCGTTCGTACGCGAGTGTTTCTATCGTAGCAATCGATATGTCGAATCCTATGAATGTGCTATATGCTGCCAAACGAATTGTTCAGAATCACGAGAATCTCGATGTGTTGTACTTAAATAACAGTACAATCCGAATCGACCACATGAATTGGGATGTTCTTAAAGAAGCCTTCCTGAAGTTCCGTTTAGCATATTTATGTACTACAGGTCGTGTATATGAAGATGGTCCAAATTTTGTATCTGTAGCCAGTTCAGGAAGTACGGATCTAGGATTCAGTCAAGATTTCTGTCAACAAGTCCTCAGCCCATTTATTCTAGCAATGGAACTAAAGGATCTTCTCAAAGAAGCAGATCTCCCTGGTCGCATTGTATGGACAGGATCCTCAACCTGTAGTGCAGCTGGATTCAGTTTTGATGACCCACAGCATATCCGTGATGGAGAATCTTTCTATGCACACAAGTATTTCGTACATCTCATTCAGCCTGCATTGAATGAGTACTTACTGCATACAGGTGTCCAAAGCTTTGAAGGAAGTCCTGGTTTGATTTTAACAGGTACTTCTCCTCGAAATCTGCAGCGCTGGACGTGGTTGTTGTATTTGATTGGATTTTTCATTCCAACTGTTCAGATTTATGCCTCAAGTGGAGCAAGAACGCTTCTACTGTTGGGAACGCATCGGAATCAATACAAGTACTTAAACCCTAATCATATGTATATGATGAGAAGAAAAATACTGGGACTTCAAAAATGTCGCTATGTGAAGGATGTGGAGATTGGGGAGAGTCGACGAGCATTGACAGTAAGTGAAAGCAAGGAATTTGAATTATAGTGGTTGTATGATTTATATAAGAGATTACAACGGTATGACATTCTTACTGAGGGAGTAACCGAAGATATTAAGCATTTTAGTGATATTAATACAGTAAACCCATGCCGAAGAAGCAGCGTAGGGTAAATATGTACTATATATTGTTTATTCGATTAAAGCAGATGCAAGTTACTGGGAGATGGATCCTAGGTTTTCGGATTTTGTACATTCAATTAGCAAACCTGGGGTGAGTCGTGATGTCCTAATTCTTCTTATCAACGATTTCATCAAGGAATATCCAGGAGATGATTGTATCTTATTGATAATATTATAAGCCTGAATAGTATCTGAAGAACAACTTATTCAGCTACTTGGGAAGAGTATAACAATGAATGAGAATCAGAACCTCATTAATGTGTGACTGTCATAGATACGTGTTATTTCTAGTTTCTGTTTTGTTCACATCATGTTTCTGTTCATTCTCATCGATCTCCCGACCTTGGACATCTCTACATGAATTCCTTCTTAAGGTTTATCTTAGCCGTATTATTTGATTGAGTTCTTAAGTACCTAGGTTGAAGAAACGACTCTTCTTTCACAGTATGTGTCTGTATGTTCTCAGTTCTCTCCAAGTCTTATTCAAGAATTCATGGATAATGCTTGCGAGTTCTTTATCGACTCATCCAACGATTCTCCTTCTCTTCTGCTCTTGAGAAATGTATCATTCTGCTATACTCAGTGGCGAGAGAATCCATCTAATAAGTATGTTGCGTGTAAACAGTTCTTTCTCCGATTAAAAGATCACCCTAGTCTTTGTCCACTCCAGAAACTTGTTTCTGAAATTTTCATTGTGCTTGTGAAAGAAGCTTGGAAGTCTCACTGTGTTACTGAGGTAGAGAGGATGATCCAAGATGTGTTTGATATGGGAACAGAAGAGTCTTGTATGAGTACTGCTCTGATGCTTCGTTACTTCTATTCCAACATCCCTCAATATACTTCATTTGGACTAGCAAGAGCTTGTATTTATCGGTCTTTGCTCAGTGATAACCAAGGAGTACGAAAGTTTGGAATAGCTGCTCTGCGAAGTGTGATTCAGAATGTTCACGAAAATGATGCTTTTCAGAAGGAATTCCATATTAATAAAGATATCTGGAATACATTCATTTCAATCTATGAAACGTTTGATGAATTCCCTGTTCATTTACTGAAGTCGGTGTGGAATCGAATTGAGCCACTTCAATTATATATTACATCCCAGTTTGAGTCTAATATTCAGTTTCCTCAACTGACTGAAGAATGGATGGAAGTGCTTTATACACGTGGCATCAAGCACAATAATCCTCAGGTCCGACTCTTTGTAATATCAATGTTGTTAGAAGTTCGAAGCGACCCGAAAACAGGACGAATAATGATGTTTAATTTATCGCCTCGTTTTTTAACAGAGGCACTTGTTCCTAACTTAAACGATTCTTCATTCTTCAAAGGAGATCGTTATGGTATTGGATATTTGATAACGAATTACTTTCTTCATTATCAAGAGCTCCAACCTACTGAACTCTTTTTGGAGGTATTGACTGTTCTGCGCGATACTATTACGAATCCACTGGCAGTCCAATTTATCCTAGGTTGTTTTGACGTATCTGCATTACCTCGTTGTCCCCGCGATTTCAGTGATTCTGTGAATGCTGTAGGGACGGGAAACGAATGTGTAACTCGAGAATGTGTTCAATTTGTGATGGAAAGCAAACGATCTGATTTGAATGTAACTTGTAATCAGTTAACAGGATTAATCAATTCTCTTTTAACATGCATTACTACCAACATCAGTCGCAAATCGCTTCAGTTGAAGTTAATTCGTGTTCTTCTCAATATTTGCATTCATTCTCTCCATGATTCGTATCTTCCCGCTCTTTGTGCCCTATTTCTTTTATTCCCATGGAACCTGCTACTGGAGAAGAAGACTCAAATACAATCATTATTAATCAGTACTGGAGCGAAGGAAAGCACCTTTATTGATTCTCTTCCCTCATTACAAGTTACTGCAATGGTGTTGTGTGTGGAAGAATGCATTAATCCAAGACAAGGGAAACAGCATCTCCTGAGATTATGTGAATCTCTCCAGAAACAGAATCCAACAACTGCTTATCAATTACTTCATGAAATTCGAGCAGTTTCTCCACTTTTTGACAGGATTTCTTCTGATTTCTGTGATCACTGTATTGATGAATCTTTATTGCAGAAAGAAGTGGAATCATTATACGAACGTTCTGAGTTCGATGAAGCAACAATAGAGGTGTTTTTAACTTCCTCTCTTCCTCATGATCAATTCATCGATTCTCTTCTTCAAAAGGATTTCGGTTTGATGGCAAGTCCTCCACATCTCCTTTTTGCTGTGCATGTTTTGTGTCTCGTTGATTCATCTCATTTACCGGATTTACCCTATCTCCTTCAGACTCTCCGTCAGTTGGTAAGTTTGCCAAGAGAACAGAGACAAGATGGAATACAGTGTGTATGGCGTATGTTAGAACGATGTGGGGGGAAGAATGAAGAATCCCAATCTCAGTTGATTAATACAATGAGTGAAGAATTGGTGTCAGGGGAGCGAGAGTGTGAAAAGAGTGTATTCGCACTACTCAGCAAGCTGAACAAGAGACTGTCAGATTCTTCTCTTGATCAGCTACTCCAAACTATTCTCACATCTTACGACTCATTCCGATTAACTCCAGAAATCGTCCCTATTTTTATGGCGGGAGTTTTGAATCCTTGTTGTTTTGGACTTCCATCTCATTTAGTACTATTAAATCGGATTTGCAAAGATCTTCCTTCATCCTATCAAAAAGCAGTCCTCTTTTCGACATTCTTTTGTGATGCAATCCGTAACGACTACAGTCAGCTAGCAAAATACATTTCCATTGTGAAGTTTTTGATTACAATGAAAGAAGAGAAGGATGAGCTTAGTAACGTTAATTCCATGATGAATGGTTATTCTCGCATTATTGCGTTACAACTATTGGAAGAAATTCCTTCTGAGATTATTAAAATCGAAGCAATTGGTAATTGTTTAACAGAACTGATTTGCGATCTTTTGAAAGAAGATGGGCAATCGACACGAAGTGGACATCATGTCCAAAATAGTGAAGAAAATGGATATCGGTTGCGAAGATGGCAAGCATTATGTGTGCTATCTTGTCATTTGGAGTTTTGTGTGACAGAAGAAGTAGTTAGCTTGTTCGGTAAGAGGTTTGTTGAACTATGTTTGAAGGATGTCCGTCATTATATGGAGATATTTGGAATGCAATTGTGCCACGTGTACGTGATATGAGAATGATATAATGAATAGATCTGTTTCTATGTTTGATCATGTTTTAATTCCGATCCTAAGCAACTCCAATCAACAATCTCAGTGCATTCCTTCAACTCTTCTGATTGGGTGGTATACTCTTTCTCATCCCTCACCTCTCTATTCAGAACAAGTTCTCAAAGCGATTCTTCATCAATTTCTTCTCGTTAGTATTCCCTGGTTGCTGGCTCCTGAGGGAATCAACAGAACCGTTTCTCAAGTAGTAGTTTCAGACTTACTGGAGAAACATCCAGAGTTCACACAAGATGACACAATTCGGAGGATTTTTGGGATGTTGGAAGAAAACAAGAGGATTATGACTATGAGAAAGAAACAGCATATTCTCCTCTCACAAATCAATCCTCAACTTCAAGCGAGTGTAGTCGGCCTTCTTCGCTCCAATCAAAATAATTTAAATGATTTTGTTCCAGAAATGAAGTTAGAGGAGATGCGACTCATGATGGAGGATATATTGTCGGAATGGTATCACGAAGATTATCCCAATCAGCCCCCCCAGTATCCAGATAGAACACTAGGTGAAACGGAATTAATCAGTCAAGATTTCCAAAAGAAGATTCTACCGTGGTCTGAAGTGGGGAAAGAAGAAGTAGAAAAGCGTCGAAAACAATCCGTGATTGTTGTTGCCACATACGTTGATAAATTGTATGGGATTGTAGAATTGTTAAGAATAGGCCTAACTTGGGCGGATTGGCTCGTACAAGTGAGATATTTGCTGTAGACACATTGGTAGTACGCTCCTTGAGAGTATGTCGAGAACAGGTATTTAAATCAGTTCGTTTCTTCTCACTCGATAACTCATAGACGAGTGTAACTGCAGAAGAGTGGGTAAATATGAAGGAAGTTGATGAAATCCATCTACCGGAGTATCTACAGGAGTTGAAGCGAGATGGGTGGTCCTTAGTTGGATTAGAACAAACAATGTCATCTGTTGATCTCCGTGAAGCTGTGTTTCCAAATAAGATGGTACTGATTCTGGGAAATGAAAAAGAGGGAGTTCCTGCAGAAATCATCCAGGTAGGTGAAGATGGAGAGAGTGAGTGAAAGATGCTTGATTTATGTATTGAGATTCCTCAGTTGGGTATCATTCGGTCGTTAAATGTACATGTAAGTGGTTCTATTCTGTTATGGGAATACACCCGTCAAATGAATCCATTCCACTCATCGATTTCTCTTGTTTGTTTGGAGATCCTCTTTTAGGAAGGACAAAATCGTCATGATTTTTGCAACACCAAAAACTTCAAAGAGGACTTCTTTCGCCTATTTAAAAGTGTCTATGTCAAAGTTAATACAAAGTGCATACAACAGTATTGAATCGGGAAAGTATAAGAAAGCAATTACCATTCTTGACTCCCCCGAGTTAGATCGTTTTCCAATTGCTAAAGTATGATTCATACTAGTTCTTTTGATAGTTCTGTAGTCTTTGAAGGGATACTGTGCCATGATGATTGGAAACCGTACAAAAGCTCGAGAAGCAATAGTAGATCAAATTGTAAGAATTGGAAGGTGGTATAGAAATTGTAGAAGTTGAAACCAACAGATGAGCACATTCTGAAGCAAACAATGGCTGTAATTCACTATCTTGGCGATTATAAGTTGGCAGTAGATTTACTGGAAGGAGTCTATGCCATTGACAAGAACAACATCTCGACTGCTGAAATGCTGTACTTTTCCTACTTCTGTCTTGTAATGTACATTGATTGTGTTTAAGAACTAGCGTGCATATGACAAGATGCGTGATCTGTCGAATGACATGTTCAAACTGTATAAAGTTCGTTCTTATCTAATATGGAACTGTGTCAATGTACTTTTCAATCTGAATCCAACGGATCCTATCAAGTACTCAAAAGTTATTCTTTTAGCTGAAATGATGATTCGAAATGTCATGAAGAATGTATATTGAATTAATCGATATTAAGTAAAGGTGGATTTGAATTCTCGTCAAGGTCGTAATTACCAGTGGTTGCTGATTCAGATCCTGATTCGTGAAGATAAGTATGAAGAAGCTGAAAAAGAGTTAGAAGAGCGGATTTCAAACTATATTGTATCGAAGCGATTACTTGATGATCGTGTTCAACAACGCGCCATCTTGAAATCACTGAATCGAGAATCCGAAATTCTGGAATTACTTGAAGCTGATCTGAAGAATGGAGATAAA
This sequence comes from Blastocystis sp. subtype 8, assembly GCA_027406425.1. Lineage (NCBI taxonomy): Eukaryota > Bigyra > Opalinata > Blastocystidae > Blastocystis > Blastocystis sp. subtype 8. The sequence continues at coordinate 7,802 of JANPWN010000850.1, read as the reverse complement.
GATGGCTGGGATACTATTGAATTCTATCAGAACGTAGTATTTGAAAGTATTTTTGGAATTCTAAGCTTACAGATAGTTCTTCCTCAGCAAGAAGCATTGGAACGTGTTGATCATTTCCAGCATCTTTTCTGTCAAACTCCAATGACGCGTGAGAAGTGGCTATTTATCCTTGAAGCAACTGCTCATGAAATAAGGTGTGGGAAATCGGTGAAATCAACTCTTGCTCAGACAATCATTGATTATGTGAACTATATTGGTCATAAACAATGTTGTTATTGCGATTTGGAGCGCTGGCTAGATGATGTGAAGGGAGATGCAGACAGTATAGAGCTAATCAGCAAATTTGCAATGTCAATTCTTGATTTCACTTTCTGTGTGCTAAAGGGTGATGATTTATTGAATAATGTTCAACGAAAAGTCACAATTATCCAAATCTGCCTTGATTTGGGTATTCCAATTAATGAGACATTTTTATGTGAACTGTATCGAATCTATACTATAATGATTTCAGAGTATTCTGAAACATTGAAGACGAAAGAAATTCTTTCATTGGATGCAATTCCATTGTTACTAGCACGTGTTCTTCATAATCAGGTGAAGGAAGGAAATGGCCTTCTTAATCTCCGTTATGAATACGAGGCACTAGCTTTGTTGAGAGAGAATGTTGAACGAAGGCCGTAAGAATGATTCTTCGGAATTCCTTGTAGCCATTATTATCGCAGTTCATTAGCTTTAACTCTTCAATATTACTTGTTTGCTATGCCAACAAAGGCATTGGCTACATTTGGTACAGATTTTTAGAATTGTTAATGTTAAGCCGATTTGGGTGTTAGGGATGTTCATCTTCTATCACTTTCCTATCCTTTAGAAGCTATTATCAGCGAATGGAGTTGTCTGAAGACAGCAACAACACAGTATCGACAATTAACTCGATTTGCTAATGATGCGTAAGAAGTCGATAATTGGGTTTTTTATGCACTAGAATCAAAGAAGCATATGAAAAGGAGTTTGACTGTATCCGTGATAGCACATATGTGAATATGCTGACAATGCATTCATTGGCTTCAAGAATTCGAACTTCCCGTGAAATTCCCGCCTTCCTCATTGCTTACTATTTAGCAGCTATTCCTGCTTCACTAAAGGATCCCGAAGTATTGAATCAGCCTTGTTTTGATGATTTGCTGCTTCCTCTGCCTGTGAGTCACCAAAATGAAATTCATTTTTTAGGCTAATCTCATAAATAACGCTGATTTCAAATTTGCCCGTTTCTGGCCTGTTGCTGGAACCCAGATGAGTATGATGGAGAAGGATTCGATGATTCTTCTCGAGTATCAACATACAGTGTGCGGGTATTTGCTCGAAGCGTATCGGGTGACATGGAATTCGGAGAAGATCCCTCAAGAACGCATAACCGCGGTTCTAAAGGCTTATGAGACTCTCCGTCAGAGTGATGCTATTCCTTTAATTCTCCGAGAGAGCTATGGAGTAATGGATGTCTGTATAAGAGTACTTGGAGAGAAGAATGAGATTTCACCAGAACTCCAAGAAAAGGGATTAAGTCATATTAAGATGATTCAAGAAGTGATGGAGACAAACTCTTCAGTTAACATAATCCTCCCTCAAATCAATCAGTTGGTAAAGCAAACCATTGTGTGGTTATTCCTTTTACTAAATAAGAATAAAAAATGTTCAAAACCCGCTGTAGCGAAGGAACCAGTGAGTTAAGTGGTAGTTATTAAGGGATAGAGAATGAAGGTAATTAGTGATCTGCTAATCGGTCTGTTGAGTTTGTGTATGAAGTATTTGATAGTACCTGAAAAGAATTCGTATTGGCTGGAATTGGAAAAAGCAGGCTTATCTCAAGGAGTATGAGAATTGAAGGATAGTGACTTGTAGTTGATTTTGAAGGATCTGAAGCCATCAGTAGATGCAGTGTGCTCAGCCCATGCAGAGGAGATCAATTCGTTACGTGGATTCTGTGAAGAAATCATTCAAGGAATAAAACAGAAGTGTTACAAGGTAACTCTGAGTTAATTTGTTTCTTATCAAACACATAACAATCACTCAAGTTTGACACGTTTCGACTCTGATTCATCTTCAGGAGGACCTAAGCTGACTGATAAACTTAGCTTCAATGGTGAAGAAGTTTTCAAACCCGATCCAAAGAATGAAAGAATCGACGAGTCACCGCTAGGCTTCTCTTCCTCTTTCTCCTCCTCCTTGGGTCCAAATGATGGTAATTCGCGTTGCTGTACAGAAGGGATGACAACATCTCCTTCATCTTCTGAATCAAAATATGCTTCTTCGTCCATTCGCTCCTTCTCTTGGTCTAAGATTGGAGTTGCTGTTGAAGTCTGTATCGAATCTGCTTTTGACAAACTCTCAGCAAAATCAATCATCTTACTGAAGGGAACCAATGATGCTATCTCTGTACCCCTCACATTAGCCACCACATCCAACAGCAACTCGATCTGTTTATTAATATAAATGGAATTGAAGAAATGAAAAAGAGATACCGCAAATAGATTATTTTTTTGGAGTGTCGAAATCGTGGCTATTTTGTATACTTCTTTGATAATTCCTTTCCGTACTAATAACACCGAAAACCACTCCGTTTTCAATGAAACACCACTTGTTAGAAGACGGATTACAGCTACCAATCAAATCACAATGAAACTCCCACCACACCGAAGCACTGCTGAATGTGAAGGCTCCAGAAGACGAATGATGTTTCGTAAGATCACGCCATCATCGAGAAGGGAATGAATGAATGACTGATGAATGTTGATGAAAGCAGAAAGTAACTCCATTGTGAGGAGGATTCCATCAGTATTTGGACACGAAATGCTAGTGGGAGTTTCATCCGAGGGATCACGATCGATTGCCTGAAGAGCATCAGTAAGTTGATGAATATAGTTCTGATAGAACAGACGAATGAATTCACGATCATCCAGCTACAATGAAGACATATCACCACCATCTACATCAAACAAGGGATCACGTCCAACCAGAGTTCCAATTGTCTGAAACACGCTCTGCTGAACTCCATAGTCATCTGAATACAACAGGAAACGGAGAAGAAGAGAAAAGAGTGATGACGCCAAGGAATTGTTTCGATCGAAGAAATACTTGTTACAATAAGCTGTATTGAGTTTTGCTAATCGCTCTATAATCAACACTCTAAAAATTAGGTTCAATTATTGGAATGACAGTTTTTGGATTGATTTTGGAGACTGCTTATTTGCCGTTAGAATACGCGAAATTGAGTCTAAAATAGTTGGCCCTTTGATCTGGATCCTTGAAACAATGGAATCCTCAGCCTCTAAATCACTTTCGTCATCTACCATCTCAATTCCACAAAATGCCCTAAATTTGAAACAGTACAAATAAGGTTACTGGAAGAGAGAAGCCACTGAATCTGGGGCAGTATCCGGGCAAGAATTAAAGAGTAACTCATACACCAATCCAATCACTTCCGTATCGTCTTTCTCAGGATCCAGCATTCTCAAACTACTTATCACATCACCAATGTAATTCAAACATCTCATTAGCACATCCAGTTGGCGAACAGATCGATTGAAGAATCAATCGAAGGTTCTCCTTCATCAAGATAGTTATGGAGCTCTCTTGAAAGAGCTCAGTCATGTCAACACGAACCGCATCCTTCCGATAACTCATGGGAGATTCACTTACTCGAATGTACATTAGACGAAAGGTGAGGTGAATGAGTCGTAATATCTCCTCATTCTGGAATTCCAAAACCTTGTGATAGGTTACTCGGTTTTCAAAGACTTCACGATGATGGGCATGCATCGTTTCGTAAGTATCATTGTAATCTATTTTTCATCAACTTACTAGAACCTTACAATCCAATACTCCAAATACAAGTAAGTAATTCTTATCATTGAGAGCACAATTAATGAAACTTCGTGATCCAATTTGAACTATCACGTAAATTCAATAATTGGATTCTACTTAATGACATGATGGATTTAGCGAGATCGTGAACGGGTGTCAATTCTTCAATGTCAATATAGTCTTGAGCACATGTGAGAAGATTGTGAAGATACTCTCCATCCTACAATGAACTAACTAAACGAATACAAACATTTTGGACGAGAGTTGTCACTAGAGGTAGGAATTGCATTGGTTGGGCATTATACAATATCGATACAATTGCTGGAAATGTAGCCATAGAAATACCAGGAAGCTCGAATGGAGATTCATCACTTGTTGCTTCATCAAGGGGAAGTAGCGATGCGGATTCTGATTGATTATATGTTAGAGATACGACTACCACTGGAGTTGAGTTGACTACTACAGTATTCACTTATTTGAGTACTAGAGTCAATTCCATACTTAATCTTTACAAAATTATATCGCGATACTCGGATGTAAGAAAGCTAAGAGCATATTCACGATGGATTTCATCTGTCCACTGAATTAGACACTCTTTTTATCATACAGCCCATGTTTCATATACTATCACTTTCCTGGTACTTTAAACAAGGATTAATCGGAATCGAATGCAAAATATCAGACTCATCTTCCGGATCGTGAATCTCAATATGCTTCTCATTTGTACTCTAACCAGTAACTATCCATCTCTTCTACTTACATTATCCGTGTTCATCTGGACTATTCCAACACAATCAGCTCTCCAGTCTCCGTTCTCCATAAGAGAATAGAGCTTTGCTAAGCGCTCGTCCTTCTTCTCAGCCATTTGTTCTAGTACTACTGAGAAGCTCTTTTTGAATTTGAGAATCCGAAGGCTGAAAATCCCCCAATTTTCAATGCCTTTTTTGGCGGGAATACAGTTTGTTTGACTACATAACCATTTGGTGACAAACAGATGATAATAGTAAAGTAACAAGAAATAGTGGCAAACGCATATAAAACACAAGAAGGCCCCGATAAATGACAGCTGTACTTTCCTCTATTCAACTTGAGGTGCAGTTTCTATCTCTCCAGTTCCTGTCACTTCTGCAGCTGCCGCCGTTTCACTCTCCTTTTTCCCATGTTCTTCAGTCCCTTTCTCCTTATTCCCAGAATGCGTTTTATTTCCACTTGGTTTCAGTGAATTAAACATCCGCTTCATTGGAGCCATCACTCCTACTCATCATATTCTATCATTACCCTTACTCTGATCAATCTCCCATTTTGTCTTCTTACTGTTTCCGGTAACCTCTCCATCTTGAGTAACATCTCCCCCAACTGGCTCCTCCTTCTCTACTTTAACTTTATCCGATTTCACTTCGGGGATGTTTGTCATATTCTCTTCAGCTTCTGCTCCTTCTTTCTTTCCCTTTCCTATAGGGAGAAACTTGTTAAGCTTGGATTCCTTCTTCTCTTTCTTCTTCTCTTCTTCAGTTTTTCGGTTCCACACACCCAAAATACGTGCACTCATACTCACTCCCTTCTTCTCCTCCATGACTTCTGAAGTCAAATCAGGCTTCACTGGGACCTCTGATTGTTCACTTGAAGGCTGGGAGAGATCCTTAGATGATTTACTCTTAAACAATGTTGTGAAATCTTCTGTGAAGTCAATCGGAATGGTAGGAGTTTCGTCTTCTTGTATGACCTTCGGTTCCTTCTCTTCGTCTGCAGGTTCTGAAGGGGATACCATGGGATCTGGTACCTGTGAGGAAGTTCGACTTTGGGTTTTGTTATATACCACACTATTGCTATCACTATCTTCCTCTCCAGACACGAGTGAGCGACTACTCAGAGAGAGCAACATATCACCAACAGACCCTGATTGAGGCAATCGCTTCTTCATGGGATCAGGACTGCTTGCTGTAGTTCTAACACACACACTCCCTTCTCGACTACGTTTCTCTGGTGCTGATTCCTCATCACTCAAGACTTCTGTTATAGGAGTCTCAAGAGCATCTTCCATAACCAATTTCTGTAATTCCATATGACGAAGTGTTTTCTTCAAATCTGCTTCTGCTTCTACATCTTATCTACTTCATCTAGTCGGACTCTCATCATTATAGAAGTCTTCAACAGAAGCCAACCTTTCCACAGTTTTAGGAGTTTCAATCACATTCTCACTATCAGATTCTTCTGTAGCTTGAGAAGGATCTAAATATAATTCTATTTATTTACTCTGACTTGGTTTCAAGGTATCATAATTCTTCGAGTCCTGAGGACGAGTTCGATTTGCCTTCTTTGCTGCTTTTGAAGCTGCCTTTGCAGCTGCCTCCTCTTCTGCCTTGCGTCTCTGTTCTTCCATTTGCTGCTCATACTCTCTTCGTGCTTCCAAAAATGCTTCATATGTAGAAATCTTAAGGTTACCTCCCACTTCAATTTCTACGGACACACATTCAGCTAGCATTAAATCCGATTTATGGAGTGACTGCAAAGTACCAATGATCTGAGATTGGAGTTGAGCAAGACGAAGAATGAAGAATGGCTCCGCAAGAAAGAGATAGATTGACTAAGGGTATTATTATTATGAATCACTAATACGTGCAAACCAAACTTTTCAAGGAACGAAGACTCGACTAAACGAATTAAACGACGGTGACCCTGATAGAATTCGCCCACTAAGTTGCCAAAGGAATTAGCATCTGCTGAAAAAGTACAAGAGGGAGTTGGGTCGGAGGGAGAATCAACAGTAGACTTTGAAATCGAACTGAATTGTTCAATCAACGACTGAAGCTCCTTTGAAGTGATTTTCCATTTATCCGGCTCATCTCTAAACCTAATTCTTCACATGATTACCGACCTGAAATTGGCAACAACAAGAATCGGGATATGAGTAGGAATATTCACAATATTCGTTTTGAAGTATTCAATCGACTCTAACTAAACATCAGCCACTCCAACAGCAATCACCTTTCGAGGATCCACAATAAAGATGCAAGCATGACAGCCTTGGTAGATATTAATGTTTCCTGCATCTACATCATCTGTACATAACCATCTCCCCTCAAATCTACCGAAAACATAACTTCCACTTTGAACACCTCCTTTCTTGGCCATTTCTGTGAATTAATGAGACTGAAAACCTATCACCTGTAATGGTCTCAACTGATACCTGATCCTTTTCAACTTCATCTGACTTGTCCATAACATCCCAGATCTCAATCTATCGAAATCATTGGATAAACCAAACGATCTCACCTTGACTCGATCCTTCGTTGTTGGATTAGTCCAGAAAACATGTGTCGTATTGATCTCTTGCGATGGAACGTACTTTTCTGGACATGGCTTTCCCTGAAAGACATCAAAGAGACTTGTTTTCCCAACTCCCTTCATTCCTCGGAAAACAATCTTCACTAGAAAGTCAAATCAATAATCAGAAAAGGATTTACTGTTGTGCATCTCAATCTTCTGGGAACTGCCAAATCCAAAGAATCCCCCTCGTTTTTTCATGAAGTCATCTCCAAAAGGTTTGCTAACATCGTTTCCCATTATAACTCAAAGAAAAGTGACGAAGACATCTATCACAATCGATGTATATCTAGGTCCATTTGACTATATAGGGTCAAAGAAATGTATTTAGAAGTATATGAACACTGGATACAGATTGTTAGTTTTAGTTTCCCGTTTAATTAAATCATTATAGAGGGAGTTCTGAAACCAATTCTTGATTCACTGTTAGAATAATGAGATCAATAATCAAGGAAATGAAAAACTAGATAGAAACGGTTTTTATCTACGATCTTAAAAGAGATATACAGTCGTTTCATATATATCCCTTTTCTATGGAATGAGAATTGATCTTTTCTATACGGAGATGGGGTACAAATTGAGTCCCTTGTCTATCCCTCGACTCATGACAAATCAAATCT